>CAVNYN010214170.1:0-42237 GCA_963692815.1 Nyctanthes arbor-tristis | reverse complement strand
TGCAGTTTTTCCTTTATGATACACCATTTTGATGTCGTGAGTAAGCTGCAGTAAGTTGTTTACAAGTTCCATTCATCTATAATCAATATGTGGAGTCTTAATGGATTTCCCAGCTTTTTTCTTCAACTTGTTTATAAAATCTTCAAAATGCCACAACAGCTTTAGATTTCTCCTTTAAAAAATACACCCTGGTTTTCCAGCGAAAATCATCAATAAAGGTAATAAAATCAACTTTTTCCACTGTTTGAAGGGGGATTTATTAGTCTGCAGACATCTAATTGGATTAATTGGAGTGGTGCAGTAGCTCCCTATGTGCCTGCTCTTGGGAATGAACCATGATACTGCTTCCCAGTACTGCATTCCTCACAGACTTTTTTAGCCACCTAAATTTGAAGCAATCCTCTGACCATTTTTTTCTGTTGAAGTAATCTCATGCCATTAAATTTTAAATGCCCAAACCAATAGTGCCACTACCATGTAGTGTCCTGCACTATATTTTTAAGACATGACTGATTGATTTGTACCACCTTGGTGTACTATGGAAACATTATGCTTTCTACTATTTAAACCTATAGGATCAAATCTTTCTTTGGATGATGAACCCTACAAGTATCCTTCTGAATAATAGTAGCAAATCCTTCATCTTGTAACTCAGCAAGGCCAAGTAAATTGTTTTTCAGTTCCAGTACGTAAAATACTTCACTAATTGTGCACACTATCATTCACCATAATGTTAATTTTCCATTTACCTATTACACACATGGTAGTGATACTTCCGAGCTTTACTTTTTCTCTACAATTTTCATTCTAGTCAGAGAAGAAGTATTTGTTATCACTCATGCATTTGCAGCATGCAGAGTCAAGGTAACAAGTAGCACCTAACTGAGACTCCGTTTTGTTGGAAAAAGCCATCAAAAACATTTCCTATTCAGTCTCCACAAGATTCATCTTTGCTTCATTTTCTTTAGAAGGACATTCGTATTTATTGTGACCAAGCTGGTGGCAATTACAACATTCAAAATTTGCCTTATCATAGTATGCCCCTTGATTGTTAGTTGGACCACATCCTCTGCCTCTTCTTGTCCACGATATCCACTGTGACCTCTACCCTCCCATGCTTGTCCAACAGTGGAAACTATCAGAGCTTGCTCTTCTGCAATATGGTTTATCATTCACTGCTCATGCACTAACAATGAACTTTGGAGTTCGTCAATAGGTAGAGCATCAATGTCCTTTGATTCTTTAATAGAGCGAACAACATAATCATATTTTGGAACCATAGAATTAAGGATTTTTTCAATGACTGCTATATCTTCTATTTTCTCGCCATGAATTTGCATCTTATTTGTAATTGATAGTGTTCTTGCAAAGTAATTATTGACTGGCTCTTCTTCCTCTATGTGTAGGATCTCAAACTCTTTGCATAGAGCTTGAAGTTGTGCTCGTTCACCTTGTAGTTCCTTAATACTTCTTTTTCATTGAACCCCATATATCTTTTGTAGTATCCTTCCTAAGAATGGTCTCCAAAATGGCAGGATCGATTTCCTAGAAAAGATAATTTTTGGCATACAAATTCTTTAACTTCTGCTCCTCCAATAAAGCCTTCAATTCTGCATCTATGAGTGTTGCCCTCTTGTTGGTTGCGTAATGCTCAACAATACCCCAGTATTCTTTAGATCCCACAAAATTTTCCATCAAAATGCTCCAATGATCATAATGACCATCGAAGTGAGGGATTAGTGGTTGCACAAAACCATCATTTTCTGATGTCATTTAATCTTGCTTCAGCAAGTAAGAAGAGTGCAGCTTCTTTGATAATCAGGCCATTTCTAGAGCTCTGATACAAAATGTAAACACTATAACTAAGCAAAACTTTAACTAAAGAAGAATAAGTGAAGTTATTATTCATGAACTCTGGAGTCTGGCTTAAATAATCTTACAAGACATAACTGGAAATAGAAAAATCAGCAAACAAAATATCAAGTCTAGCAACCTTCAGCTAAAGGGATATTCTATAGATAAGATAAAACAATCATGTGCCCCCATAAATAAGGATTATTAATAGAAACAAAATCAAAACAAATATTTAACATTCTTTTCCATCTTCTGTGTGATACTCATTTGAGTTCTTTTTTCATATGTGGATATAGTGGCTTGATGATTAACGAACTATCTGTGTTACTTGGTCTTAATTCATTAGTTGTAGATTAGTATTTTTTCATAAATTTTTATCGGCCATTTATGTAATTATTTAACTTGTAGAAGTACATACATGATACATCAGAGATACATTGTTGTTTGCATATTAGTATCTAACAATTTAATGGCTAACTTCATATAATGTTTGGGATGACGACTGTTAACTATATGTTTTCGTTTGTAATCTTAATCTTCGTATATTTGATAACAAGTTGAGAGCACATGTGTTGCACGTCTAATGTAAGTGATGAATAGCAATACCAGTGCAAGCGAAGCACCAAGAGCATTGAAAAAAGTGGTATTGTTAAAGTAGCAAGCAAAATAAAATAGTTGAAACATAAAAAAAGAGGCTTAGGGGGTTAAGAAATGAAAAGTCAAACAATAAGAATTGTGAATGAAAAAGCTTTTGACTTCCAGAATTCTTATATTCTTTATTACATAGTAATAATAATTGTATACTAGTTTAGTGCATGAGCAATGCACGGGTAGAAATAAACTGAAACGAATAACCAACCAACATTTATTCAATTAATGCATTGCATTTGTACATCTAAAGAAAATGTCAAAACACGAGTATAAATCAATTGAGATAGTATGATCAATGGAGTTAGCAACAATACATATAATAAATATTAAATAATGAAAAGACATGTTCATGCCAAATGTAGATTGTAATTGTACTTTAAGAAAAGGGGAAAAAAGCATAGCTTCACGTGAAGAGTACAACATGGGATTCTGAGCTGAAAAAGAACTGAAAAAGAAATAAATTTGTACACTATTAAAAGGCTATATATGGACACTTAAAAGGAAGAGGGGTGCACATAGAGAAAGGGAAAAAAAAAAAAAAAAGAAAGAAAGAAAGAAAGAGAAAGAAAAGGCCATTTCCAAGTGCTTCATTAGACTTGAAAGGAATAATGCTATTTATCTAGATTAGAGACCAGTCTCAATTCTAGATAATAGCACTACTCATTTGAAAATATGGAAAATGAATGCTCCACTCGTAGAATTAAAGAAGAGGCAGTCTCCTAGATATTAGAATTGCGATAACCAATTTGATTCTTGACATGTTGGCAGGATTTTTTGGTTGAACCAATTTTGAGAACATTGGTTGAGTCCTATACATTTTTTTACTTAATTGTTCTAAGCTTTAAATTGTAAAATCTCCTAATTTAACATTTCATAATGAATTAGGATAAGGACATTCGATGCAATTAACGCAAAGAAAGGTCAAACGCAATGAAACTATATTATTCTATGAGTTGAATGAAGAAAAGTTTAAAACTCAAAACTGGCCTTTTTAATCACTGAGATGGATTTTTCTTTTCATCCGCTTTCATTTTTGAAGCTTTAAAAATAAAATTATGCAGAAAAAAGGGTTAAAAATAAAGGAAAGAAATATCCAAGATTAATTGAGTTTTGACAAAGTTCCTATAAAGAGTGATTAGGTTTTGTTCTCTGAAGAGATCGCTACGACCCAATAAGAAAAGGTTAAAGCTTGATAGGTATAGATTTATCATGTTTAAATCCCCTAAAGGTGTTGTTAATTGTGTGATATTATGGTTAAAAGTTCACATTTATGTTTAGTTCGATAAATTGTAGGTTAAAATCGAGAGAATGTCAAAGTGGATGATTTTGGATCAATTTTGCACGATTTATAAAGTTCGGGGACCAAAAAGAGCATGACAGAAAGTTGAAAGACCAAAAACAAAGAAAACACATGAAGGATGGCATGCAGCCGCATGGATAATTCATGCGGCCGTATGGGTGAACAGAACGCAGCCGAGACGAGTCATGCGGCCATCGTGCGGGCGCATACAAGGCTGCATGCAGAAGACATTCACGGCCAGGCGACCTATGAGGCCGCATGGTTCCATTATATAGTGCATGAGCTGATTTTTGCGAATTTTCTGATTTTTCCTATATGGTTCCATTATATAGTGCATGAGCTGATTTTTGCGAATTTTCTGATTTTTCCTATTTTAATCATGACTTTTTTATGGCAAACTGGGTGCACGATTTTTAAGTCTTCTCTTAGGTTTTCTTGGACTTTATATATATGGGTCTAACCTAAGACAAAAGGAGTTACACAAGTGGGAATACACAATACAAAAAACACCATAGAGAAGGAGAGGAAAAACACAAGACTTTGGGAGATTTGGGGATCCGGTTCGAGATTCAAGAAGGGAAAACACTGCAAGACTTCTTCACCTTATTCAAGAACTAATTACCCAGGTTATGTGCTTTATTTAGTTGTGTTTTTATTCAAGATGTGTAATTGATTCTAAGTTGGGACGAACGATGTAACCTAGTTGGGACCATAATCATGTTTTTCATACTGAATTTATATGATTAATTCTTATGTTAAATTTTTATTTGTATATTGTTTTGTCTTCATCTATGTGGCCATTGGATGAATGAGTTTATGTTAAATTTTTATACACCCATTTGCGTAGGGTCTTGCTTGATTTAACTCAACTTTTAGCTTGAATTTGGCTGACTCTTTAAGGTATGTCTAGGCGAACTGATTTTATGAGTTTTTGAGATAAATTGTTTACATTATGAGAATTCATTGATGATATTATGTTGTTATGGTCACTACATGCCCTGATTTAACTTTGAATGTCAATTTTGGATGTGCATTGGAGCTGAAACCTTCGCCCCTACCCTTTATGGCCGAGCTCACTGCTCAATTTTTGCTTGGGCCTGTTTGCTTGAATTTTTATGTTTTCTTACTTCTATGATATCTAGTAGATGCTGGGATAGGATGTGTTTGATTTTTATGTTTGCATGATTGGCTTTGGTACCCAAATTTACTAAAAGTTGCGCGCAAAGTGTTTGGCAGAATGTGTGAATGAATTTGATTGTTTCAATTGCCTTGAACTTTTGTGAGATCGGACTTCACTTATGGTGGAATATGTCAAGTATCTTCATTGATCAATTAGGCTTGAGCAAGGTAAAGAACTGTCAAGACTTTGCCAAAGGAAGTATGGGGGTTGTTTTTAAAAGGGGGCAGCCACCGCCCGCCAACTTTGGCTCTCTCATTTAGCTTCAATGGTGTCCAAATGTCATGAAATTTTATGGGAAGCTAGATTTACATGTGAACTTTTAAACCCCAAAATATTGCTCGGTAAAAGCCATCTTATGTGCATGTAATACATTGTTGAATTTGCCACTGGACAGTTGTGTCCTTGCTGGGCACTAACTACATCCCCTCCCCGTTTGGACTATTTCAACTTTGTTGGGCATGAAATTTGATTATGATGCCGTATACATTGTGTAGTTTCATTGTCCAAAGATGGCTCGGTAAAAGTTTTAAATTTGAGCACGTTACTAGGAGTGGAATATGGCCTGTTTTCAGCTTGAAATTCTCATTTGCTATCTTGTTGGCTTAAGCCACTGCATATACTCATGGAATTGATTTGTTGTATAGTGGCTACATGTTCCGGTTATCTTTTTATAGGTGGAACATGTTCCGCAAGAACCTAATGGCTTTCAATGCAAAAAGGAGATCGGTTCCCATCGGATCACGATCCACACTCACCATCAGCCATACCACTACGGAGTCCTTAACCCCTTACTCCCCATTTGTGATCTTCTTATTCAACACTGGGGACAATGTCAAAAGTAAGTATAGAGGGATGATTATGTGATAATTACTTTATCTGGCTGATGTATATTTTTAGTATCTCTTGGGCTATCCTCAACCTGCATATTATTTAAGTTTAAGTTGTGTAGTTTCAATCGTATTATTTGTCTAGTGCTGTGTTTTTGTGTTTCGTTGTTTTTATATTAAGTAGAGGGAAAAAAGTGCAGTGAGAATTTTCTAAAAAAAAAATTGTGTTTTGTGTACATGTGAGAAAGAAACTCGTGGTCTTAAATTCTATATTTAACTGGAGTTTAGCTTTGCTAGAATTAGGACATTAGGCAATGCGAGAAAAAAATTGAAAAATAGATTTGTGCTGTTGACCTCGAGAGATTCATAATACGATTGAATCAGTGAACTCGCACCTTCTATTTTTGTTTTGTCTGGAATTGGTTATTACTGAATTAAGTTGACAAATTTAACCTGATGGGATTTCGTGTGCTCTTCCGATCTGACACATATTTATCAGTCTCACTATCTTTGTTCATGTGTGATATTCATCCATGGGTTTGTTTATCTAGAACTTGCTCTATTGCTCTTTGAGGCTACATTGTTACATGCATTACAAGAATATGATTAAGACATTCTTTCTTAATTAACCACTTTAGCCAAAAAGCCTACCTTATCAACTAATTATCTTTTGCATAAACCCTTTAAGCCCGACAGCCTATTTTTCTTTCTTTACATCCTTTAATACTAGTCTTGAGTCAAAAATACTGTATATCCTTACCTTGCTAATGGACTAGTGAATTATTGATTGATTTTTTTGCATGGGGTTGATAAGAAATAAGTATGGGGGAAGAGAATGTTATTGTTGAAGTGATGAAGTCAAGTTGATAATATCTATACTGGGGTGGTTTATTGTGTGGAAATGATGAAATAGTAGAAAAGAAAAAAAATAAAGATTTGTGAAAAGAAGAGGATGAGAAAACAGAAGCATGAAAGAGAAAAAAGCAACAATAAAAGAAAAAAAGGAGTTGAAAAAAAAAAAAGAAAAAGAGACAGTAGAAATAGAAGGAAAAAAGATGATGACAAGGGAAAAGAAAAGAGAATTTGTGACAAAAGTTGAAATAAAGGGCTTGAGTTTCTTTTAAAGGTTGGGATATGCTATTATTGTTTTGATGATGCCAAAAATTTTGAAAGTATGAAGGGAGTAGTGGTTTCACTTGGGATATGTTCTTCGATGTTATAAATTTGTGTTCCTCTAGTTCTAAAGGTTCATTAGCCTCACTACACAAAATGTTCTCACCTTGACCCTTAGCCCCATTACAACCCTTAAAAGACCTTATGATCTGTGTCATGCGCGTGCACCTGTGTGGTGGAGAATGAGAAATCTTGCAAGACTACGGTAGAACTCTCGTGTGGATAGAATTTTGAGAGTAAACACTTAACACTTAAACACTTGAGCGAACAGTGAACTTATCTATGAGGATCAGCCTGTCTGGGTTATGCCATTTCAGGTAAAAGCTTTGGTTTATGATTCTAATGGTTGCTCGAGGGCATTTATTCATGACATTTTATGAGTTTCAAAGGGTTAATCTACATTTGTGAAAGAAAAAAGAAAAATTCTCAAAATTTTTGTATTGCTTGGGAGACTTTTTATGAGACAGGCTTACTCTAAACTGATAAAAAGACATGTGTTGTGAGTTGTTGTCTTATGTGTAATAAAAGTTGAACTGCTTTGTCTTTGTTTTGATGTTTTTGTTTTGTGTGTTGTTTGGGGACGAACAACAGTCTAAGTTTGGGGGAATTTGATAGGTATAGATTTATCATGTTCAAATTGAAGTGCTTTGTCTTTGTTTTGATGTTTTTGTTTTGTGTGTTATTCGGGAACGAACAACAGTCTAAGTTTGGGGGAATTTGATATGTATAGATTTATCATGTTTAAATCCCCTAAAGGTGTTGTTAATTGCGTGATATTATGTGTTGTTAATTGTGTGATATTATGTTTAAAAGTTTACATTTATGTTTAGTTTGGTAAATTATAGGTTAAAAACGAGAGAAAGTCAAAGTGGACGATTTTGGATCAATTTTGCACGAATTATGAAGTTTGGGGAACAAAAAGAGCATGGCGGAAAGTTGAAGGACCGAAAACAAAGAAAACGCATGAAGGATGACATGCAGCCCTATGGGTGAACAGTATGCAGCTGAGACGAGTCATGCGGTCACCGTGCGGTTGATGCAAGGCCACATGCAGAAGACATTCACAGCCAGGCGATCCATGCGGCCGCAAGATTCCATCATGCAGCCGCATGAGTTGATTTTTGTGAATTTTGATTTTTGCTATTTTAATCAGGACTCTTTTTATGGCAAACTGGGTGCATGATTTTTAATCTTCTCTTAGGTTTTCTTAGACCTTATGTATATGGGTCTAACCTAAGACAAAAGGAGTTACACAAGGGAGGATACACAATACATAAAACACCATAGAGAAGGAGAGGAAAAACACAAGACTTTGGGAGATTCGGGGATCCGGTTCGAGATTTAAGAAGGGGAAACTTTGCAAGACTTCTTCACCTTATTCAAGAACTAATTACCCAGGTTATATGCTTTATTTAGTCGTGTTTTTCATTCATGATGTGCAATTGATTCTAAGTTGGGACAAACGATGTAACCTAGTTGGGACCATAATCATGTTATTCATACTGAATATATGCGATTAATTCTTATGTTAAATTCTTATTGGTATATTGTTTTGTCTTCATCTATGTGGCCACTGGATGAATGAGTTTATGGACTTTTGTTGAACTCGAGAAAAGAATATTTAAGTTAGCTTATGCAATAAGAATCATTAATTTAGACAAGACAAAGAGAATTGCTTGTGGTTAGTCCGATAACATTGGGTGAACTTTGGGGAGGCTTACATGAATCTCTTTTTGATTAATGCACTTAAGAGGGTTATTAAACGCTCACTTAGAAACAGGTGAGGGCGCCTAATTTTGTAGGATTAGCTAGCTTTGAGAGGAGTAGTTAGTTAATTTTGTGAGATTCGATCGATAACATGGATTAGTTGTCGTTAGAATATCTGGTCCAACTATGGTGAAATCGTGAGTCCTAACTCATATCCATTATACATTTCCCTCTAGATCTTTGTATATATATTATTTTCTTATTTTTATTTATTTGTTTATTTATTTTCTTTTTCGAAACAAAAAATTTTTGATCATTCAAATAAAGTAAAAACAGATAATTTCGGTACTCAATCCGATCCTCGCGAGAACGATAACCTGGACTCATTGTCCATTGCATTACTTGTACGACCTGTACACTTACTGATCTCAACACACATTTTATACGAACAAAGCTTAATCATAAGTTTAGTGTTCTAACTGTAAATAAAAATTTTAATAAAATAGATATGGCTAATATGAAGCATATGTATGGCGTATGTGAAATAACTCATCAATCCGTTGTTCACTGATGTCTCAACATTCATTCCTACAAATTTATCAATTAAATATTTTATCAAGATCCATCTAAATCAACTATTAAGTGCATTAAGTTAATTAACACGAAAGCATAAATACATGAAAAATTAAAAAGGAAAAGCAAATACATGCAAACCAAACAACAAGTTTAGCTGCTAATTACAACATTCTGATCCGAAGAAATTAAAGGATAAAACAAACGTATCTTATTGAAAAGTCATACTGTCTAATGATAAAAATTATCCAAAGAGCCATGCTAAACTCCCCCTTTATAGACCTCTTCATCCTTTGTTCTTGAATGATTTTCCCTACAAAGTTGCCACAACATTCAAGGTGTTTCCATTCCAGGTTGTATAATCAGAAAAAATCAAAAATATTCGGATGGTTAAAGATAAAATTGTGTATAAAGATAGAAAGACAGAGATAATGGGATTGAGATTGAAAACCTTTTTCACGGGATTGTGAACTAAACACCTTCGATTTACCTATTTTTGGGCAGAATGGAAAGGGCGAAAAAATAAGAATAGTGTGTGAGCTTACCAGACACGGAAAGAGGTTATGATAGGTGGCATTCAATGCTATAATAGAATAACACGCCTAATAGATATATGCATATACATATAAAAAGATTTAAACATCATCAACCTAATTATCGGCGACAAGCACTAGTTGGCAGCTCATGTGGTGACTTTCGGGACTTCAGTGACACACTTGTAATTGAGAATGGTTGTTAAGATTCGCTTGCGGTAAATAATTGGTGGAAATGGATTGAATTGAGCGGGGGAAGAAGAAAACCGAGTGAAACACGTCGTACATGATTGTAAATCCAATAAGAAAAAACAATGCAGAAATGGAACGAGATAAGATACATCATTAGACGACTAAAAAATTAAGGGACACCAGATCAATTAGAGATCCAAAATTGAGGGTAGCAAAAAATTGGAGTCATATGAAGATAGGAAGCAAGATACAGGTGTATATTCTGGGATATAATTGAGAAAAATGGAGTAAATAATACATTTTTTAGAATAAAAATGGATAGTTTCCAAAAAAAATATAAAAAACAATGAAGGTAATTCTGGATAAGGGAAAAAACGATTACAGAATGTGGTGCCCTTTATTCTCTACAAAAGTGGGGTGTCTATAGGCACAACGTAAAAAGGGCTGGAAAAATGCAGTGTCTATAGATACATCAACTCTTGTTTTAAATATTAATGGATATTTATATACATTTTAGTTATTAAGGTTAAATTAGATCTTCAACTCTTCTAATTTTGCTAAGGTTTGTTGGAGGTACACTAGTAAGAATATGAGTGGGGCTGACTTGGGAAGTTTTAAAGATTAGTTCTTCCATTTGTTGGGCATGAAAGATACGAGTCCGGCTATAGAAATAGATGGGGCTGCGAGTTTGGAACCAGACTTCCAATCACCTGAGTCAGCATCATGTGATTGGAGGTATAGCTCTAAACTCAGAGCCCTATCTGTTTCACCAAAAAATTGCTGAAAGATAAAGCTACTGTGGAGAACATATGTGCTATTTTGTGGTCAATATGGAGGCAACATAATGCAAAATTGTGGACCGGTCAGTTCTATTATCCTAAGCAAGCGGTGAATCATGGCCTTAGCTACTTGAGAAATGGAAGAAGGCAAAGATGAGAAGGTATTCACAATTTCAGTAAAGGCCGAGGGAGCTAAGATGGCAGAAAACGTGTATTGGAGATGTGAAATGCAATGTCGATGCGACTATCTTCGAAGAAGATCAGTGTATAGGGTTTGGTATGGTGTTGCGGGATGAGAATGGAGGATTTCTTGGCTGTCGTACGCAAGTTTTTGTGGAGTTGTCTTATATCAATGAAGTAGAAGCCATTGGAGCTCGAGAGGCTATCTTGTGGTTGCAACGTATGAGACTTCAAGATGTGATATTAGAGTTAGATGCAAAGGTAGTAGTGGATGCAATCCATAAATATGAAAACAATGCTACAGAGTTTGGCGTAATTACTGAAGATATTAGAAGAGCTCTCCAAGAGTAAGATAACTACACTACCACATTTGCTCCTCGACAAGCGAATACAGTAGCGCATGAATTCGCAGAGCGGGCTAGAGTCTTCTCTAATCATTGTTTTTCTTAATCATGGCTTAACAGGCAACTTTTTCTTAATGTATTAGATGATCCAATTATTAACAAAAAATGGAAAAATGCACAAAATGTAGTTGAAAATATTCTAATAATTCTATAAAACCTGAAAAGGTTGAGATTGTTCAATTTTCTTTTTTTTTTTTAATGTTGTAACTATAATAATCAATGAAAATGAGATAAGTTAAATATTTTTAACACGTAAAAAATATGATTTTTCAGGTTTAAATTTAGTGGTTTTTCCACCTTTATTCTTTTTGTAATTTATTATTAATAATAATATATTATACATATGTTATTATTGTATATACTTTATGGGTAATTATATTACTATTACGAATTTTTATTTCCCCACACATTATAAATTCACCACGGTTAAAAGATATTTTTAATTAGCACACCACTATCAATTTACTCATATTCCCAAGAAATTAATTATCTATGGTCAATGTGTAAGATCACATCAAATATTTATATTTCTAAATATATTACATTCAACAGAATGTAATTGTTTTCTTTTACATTGTTCATAAGTCAAAATATATATAAATTAAATCTTAAATCGAAGCTCTCACCATGAACATTAACTTGAGCTAATTTTCAAGTGCAAACAGCTAGTGCAAGTTTATATGTAGAGTTAAAAAGACAACTCTTTTAAACTTAGAGCTTGTTTGATGCTCTCTATTTTACCAATTTATAATTTTACCTATCACTCATTTGACATTTAATTTGATAACTATTCAATTACAACCACATATTTTTCATCTTTTTACATTCTCAATATACATTCTACCTCTTTCCTCATTATAAATTCTCCGTATTTTGACAAATAAAGAGCATAAAACAAGCTCTTAATTTAATAGAATCCTAAATCATCTATAACTTTTCAAATTAGATTTAATTAATTTTTCTTTAATTTGAAATTGAATAACAAAATATCCCAGCATCATTTTTTTTTTGCCCAATAAATATTCTAACTTTTCAAATAACTCAAATATAAATGTATAGATTTTTCAAAACTTCTAATTTAGAACAATTCGGTCCTACAAAATTGAAATTAGATTTTAGGTTAACACTATTCATTTATTATATATATATTTTTTTAATTTCAATCAATCACACGTTCTTAAGTAATGTCATGAATCTATTTATACTTTATAGAAAGCAATATATATATTAAAATAAAAAGAAAAAAGGTTAAAAGCATTCTTCACAAAACGAAATCTGAATGCTAGGTACTACAATGAAACTGTAAGGAAAATAAATGTTTAAAATCTAGAGTTGTGAAGCCGTATTATAAATCAAAATTGTGGCAAGTGATTACTAATAAAACGAAATTGAAAAGAATAATAATTATTAAAAAGAATTCAAATTAAGAAAAAATGGATTAAATTTAACAATGGTTATCAATGTAATTTTAGCTATGGATATTTAAGTAAATAAAGAAAAAAGTTTAAAATGTAGTGTTGAGATAAATTTTTATGGTGGGAATGTAATTCCCCATACTTTATAGCTTTTATTTATTTAGGGTGGCTATATTTACACCACCTTTTTCACTACCCACACCACAGGTTTGAATCTTTTTCTTTTTTCCTAAAAAGACCAATGATTAAATGACTTAAATAATCTTTTTTTTTTCTATCTCCACCACAGAGGAACCCTAATTTATATTCTTACCACACCACTATTGAAAACCCCAATGCCTTTTACATTTTATGCAACATAAGAGAAAAATACAAACACAATTGAAGTCGAATCCGAAATTGATATCAATATATTCATATGCATGCCACAAACGTCGGGTAAAATCTTACTATCTTCATATTTTAATCAAAATTTTCGTTATATATATATTGTTTGATGTTCTGTTCTGTTGTTTTGTTTTTGTTTTGTGGTATTCCAATTCCAATTAGTTTATATAGTTGAAATTTTAAAGCATATAATTTACAATTTGCAAAAGTAAAAACTAAAAAATTGAAGGTATATAGATCTCCAGTAGCTTGTTCTAAGAATTTCTATGGTCATCCAATAGATTTCTATTTGATTAGAAGATCGGATGATGGAAAACCTTCATGCTATAATGAAATGAGCTGGCCGTGCCACCGCTTCCGTCCATAAGCTAGGATTGAACTCTCCATAAGATTCATAGTTGCATTACTTATAACTTCTTTGTTAGTAGACAAAGCAAATTCAGATCTCTTGTTTTTCATTCCAAGGCTTAAATTGTATCCATATGGTTCATATTCGCTTGGAGTTCACTCCCAGAAATACATCCATCCCTGCCCCCACGTTAATCCCACGAGTCTCTTATCCATTCTCAATGAATCACGGGGGAGAGCAAATCCAAAGAGAAAAGATCACATTGGGTTTAGGGATAATCAGGCTCGAATTGATGGCTTCCACCACATCAAGGTGACACTCTACTGTCGAGTTATATCCCTTTTCTGCCCCTATCGAGAAACAGAACTGACTAATCCTAATTCAAAGGGTCGAGAAACTCAACGCCACTATTCTTGAACAACTTGGAGACGGGCTTCTTTTCGCACTATTTGGGATATGAAAATAATGGTCAAAATCGGATTCAATTGTCAACTGCTCCTACTGGAAATAGGGCTAACTAATGATTCCTAAGGGACTGGAGTTAGATCTCTTTTCCATTTCCATTCAAGAGTTCCGATGTGTTTCCACGCCCTTTAAGACCCTGAAAAATGGACAAATTGATTTCTTAAGAACACATACAAGATTTGTCATTACAAGAAGGATAATGTTAACCACACTATTAACTGCATTTATGAATTTCATAGTAATAGAAATCAATGTTCTACTACTTTAACTATTCTGGCAAGCAGTTCAATTTCACTTTTGTGGTCTGAATTCAAGGTTTGGGTGATTGCATATGTGCAGAATACTAGAAGGTGAACCATCGATGAACGGAAAAGATGTCTGCCGATGAATGGAAAAGGGGGTTTGGTATGGTGTAAGATTTGTTTATTTAATTTTTCCTGTTGTTTTATTTTTAAAATATTAGGTTAGATTGATATAGTAATTGTGGTTTATATATAAAATTTGCACTTTAAATAGTGGTGTATTTGTCAAATGGTGCGATTAGTAAAAAGGATGGTGTAAATATAATCACCCATTCAATTATTAAGTTTTTATTAGACTTTTAATTTAACTGAATAATAAGTGTTATAGGGATTGTATAATAATTGCACATATTTCAAAAGAAATAGTTTCCTAGGAATTAATAACATGAGATTCTTCAATGATAATAATATAGATAGATAAATAGATATATAGGTAATAGGGTTTGCCAAATTCTCTCTAAAGAATTAGGGTTTGTTCCCACCGGCTGCATGGCTTCCGTTTCTTTGGGTTTCCTATCATATATTTCTTTCTTTTTCTTTCACTAGTTGGTACGTTAGGTCTCGGTCAGTGTGGTTTGGTCTCATGATAGATTTGGACAAAATTCAGCGCCTTTGTGAAAAGCTGCGATTGGATGAAGAGGAGGATGCTGCTTTGCAAATTCCACAAAAGGCTTGCCATGAAGGGTTAGAGTCAATGTGGTACATGTTAGTATGGATGAATAGCAAATTGCCCCAAGTATTATTATACTTTTGAGATCTATTGGGTGTCTGTAACTTTTGAGTAGTTTTTATGTGATACCGTTGACATGTTATTGCCTTCTTTTTGTTATTGATGCAATGGGCTACATGGATTTAATTGACTCTGCCAAAATTTAGAATTGATGATGTCTTTTCGATGTTAAGATGGGCTACTTAATAAATGCAGAACCGAAAGGCTCTTGAGTACATTGGTTTTGTTGCCAAAATTGTGTCGTGAAATTGGCATATTCATTAACACGATAATAATATATTCAAAATTTGGATTGCTCGGAGATATGATTAGAGTACTTAGTCCTTAAGAGGGAGAGTTAGATTTTAAGAGGGTGAGTTAGATTTTTATCTTTAAAGGGATACGGATACTACTTGAAGTCCATGCGTTGTCCCTTCTTTTTTTTATTTGAAGGCAGAAGTCTATGCATTGTTATTAGGGAACTTTTTTATTTATTTATTTTTCTATTGGATGTTACTAGATTTTCACCGGTGCAATATACGAGAAGAGTAGATATTAAATTATTTTTTAAAAAATAAATAATATGAAATTAATAAATTCTTTTTTTCCTTTTTATATACTAAAATTTTGTAAGTTTACATTACTCAATATGGAATAATTGATTTTTAGTATCAATTAAATAATAATGTAATTTTATTTTTGTCATGTTCAGGTAAATATAATTTACAACAAAATACCCTATTGCTATTTTTAACGCAAATTAATATCATTTTATATTTTGACACTAATTTAGGTAAATGACATTGTATAAAATGGTTGTTAGTTGGGTGGTGTCATGTATTTCGAAATTTTTTTTATTTAAAACAAATAAAGTCAGATAGCATGAAGATGATATAAATTAATAATATATAAAAATAATTATATATTTTTTAAAGAAAAATAGTCGTATTTATTAATATTTATAGGGAGAAACATTAAGAAAAAATTGCAATTATAATTTTCAATTAACCTAAACTAACAATATATATGTTTAGTTAATTAAATATTCAATATAATTAAGACAATTCATAAAAAATAAAAGTTCCAAAAAGAAATTTATTATCCGATGAACATGTGTTATCAAATAAGTTCCTCATCATATTTAGTTCTGTTGTTTTATTATTATTTGACAAAGATGGATTATCAATTAAATTACTTATTCATATTAATTAGTTTTCATTGTTTTGCAAATTATAAACTACATATATTTTAATCATATGAACGCTTATCCATCATTGCATATTTAAATTTATCCATAATTTTAACAATTAAAAATAAATATTTGTTAGTCATTAAATTGAATAGTGAATCTCATTTCAAAAAATTGGATGGACAAGGCAACAGACATTAAAAAATTAAAAATTTGAAAAAATTAAGAATACCACATAAGTTACCATAATATAAAATAAAATGTCCAAAAAGACCCTGTTAACAGACCTTTTGGAGGTAAAATACAGACTAATTTGCTTTTATATATAGATTTTTTGTATATAATGAAGTGTTGAGAATTTGATATTTCAGAATGACAAATGGTACCCCATTGTAATGGTACACACTTCCTTTCCAGCTAAGTAATTTTATTTTTTTAATATGTTTGGGTCGATGTTGGTATCCCAACTTCCCTGTACAGAAAACAGGTAATAGTTGTTTGAGTTTGAAAGCAATTCTTTTTCCTTTTATTAATGTAATTTTTAATGTCAAAACATGTCCTTCCGAATAAAGTACAATGGTTTAAAATGGTTTGTACTCTTTGTTCTTTAAGTGTTTGAATTAATAAGACATTTGTACAATTGCTTTTATTTTTTATTTGAGATTGATGAGCAAGAAAATTTCAATTTATTACCAACATTTTTTTTCTTTTTTTTTTTTAAGATACTCTTCCCTTGCAACATACGGGTGGAATACTTGTTCAATTCGTTCAAGACTTTTTATTTATTTATTTTTTATTGTAAGTCACGATGAAGCTTAATATAATTTAAAAAAAAAAAAAATTCTACTCTCTACTCATATGAGAAAGTACTCTTATTAAACACAAATTGAAGAACAAAATTAGATTTTAGTTACTCAATTTTTTATGCCGTACGTATATCATATTGATTCAATTTGTGAACTACAAAATTTGTGTGTTGTTCGACAAATACAGAGAGATTTTGTAAATAGTCCCAAAGCACGTGATTTTTATATATAGATATTCAAAAAAGCAATATGTTGAATGTACTGTATTTGCATATTATTTCGATGCATGTGTGGCACAATTCAATATTTGCATATTGAATTATTTTTTCCGTGTATTGCACATGTATTACACTAGTGTTTCATAATAATATTGTAATACCGCATATAGTGCCTCCATGTATTAAGGGCGCAAACAAGGATCAACGAGTAATCATAGCATACTTTGGAGGTCAGGGTCAAACCAGTGCAATCCTTAAAAAATGTTTTATGCTCGTGATATATTTATAATGACAACATCTTACACATTGTGTATGTAAATACATGACTTCTAATATCACAACACTTCTTGCACTTGTCGTGAACTTATAATAACATCATCTTATACATAATACATATAAATATATAGCACCTCATATGACTACATTATACTCATTTCACTTTATAAATATTATATAAAAGTTGACAATTAATGATTCAAGACACATAAAAAGATATAATCTTTCAAATCACATAAAAGAGAATAGAAAGAGGTGTAAATATCGCTCACAATTCATAATATATATAAACACAAAAAGGGAACATAAAGGGGTGTAAACATTACTCACAATTTACAATGTAACGCATAAAAGAGATAGTCTTTCAAAGCACACAAAAGAGATATACATTCAAAACACATAAACAGAGCACATAAAGGGGTGCAAAACATCACTCACAATTAATAATATAGCACATAAAAAAGATAATCCTCCAAAACACATAAAAGAGAACATAAGGATCACTCAGTTGCCTTTTTTCACCTATAGTCAAAAGTATATTTGTAATAACTTGTATTCTGCCCCATCAGGCATTAGATTAATCAGACGTTAAGACTTAATTCTTTTTCAACTTTTCTACTTGCGGGATTTATGCATATTTTAGTTCTTTTCATGAATTATCTCCTATTTCTCTTTTCTTTAGAATAGGTTATCATAATACTTGAAGGAAATATAATAATTTCTCAAATTCTAACATCAAAGGGAATCTAAATTGATTCTTTATTTTCCTTTTCCTTTGCATTGCTTAATTCTTCCTTCTTGTTGTTATATACAATAGGTACGAGAGTATCTATTTAGGTGTAGAACATATGTGAGTATGATAGAGAGGAACCAAAAGGTAGTAGGTGACGGACTAAATTGTGGAGTATGTATACCAAGTGAAAGGGTTAATTTGTATAAAAATTGAAAGAGTTTATCTACAAGGTTTAAGATATAGAAGGACCATAATATATGTTCTTGATAGTTTATAGAGATAGAAGATGAAGGACTCAAGTGCACTAATAATTATGCAAATCAGACTCTCGGTGGTGCATGAAGAGTGACGTAAAAACCCCTATTTATTCTACTCTTCCCCCAATCATAGTTTATCAAGTGTCTCTTTAAAAATATTTCTAGGCTACAATCCTAGACCATAGGGCCATTCCTTCTCCACATGCTTAATTAAATTGAAATCATATTTCAAGTCCAACATTTATTAAATTTAATATTCATTTTCATTTTCATTTCAAGTCCATATTTACCCATAAACTTATATCTTAGGGCTATTATATATAACTTATTTGGCCTATGAAATGACATCTTTTTGTTGCACTTTGTATATCATTTTGAAGCTTTCAAAACCTACTTTCACGCAGATTTTATAACACTTAAATTAGGATCTTGTAGGAAAAGTTGTTAAAGATAAAAGTAAGAGTCTCTAAAATAGTTTTGGAATTTCGTCACTCTTGGAAGTTGTTTTCATAAATTATTTTGAGATAATCTATTAATAAAAATGAAAATCGGTTAAATTGTGCTTAAAGTAGACTTGTGGGGCTTCAACTTTGGTTGTAAAACTCATCTTTAAATTCCCATTGTGTGCCATTTTTAATTCAACACAAAAAATTGCCACTTAGCTCATCTTATGCCTTGGTAAGTTCTCGAGTATTGCGGACCTTGAAGTGTCAAAACTTGATTTCTAACTTATGCTTTTCTTAAAGAAAAGCAACCAATTGTCAACACCTAAGAAATTGAAATATAGAGACCTAAATTATTTTACCAAGATTTCCACTTTTATTAACTCCTTTTCTTACATTTTTTTCATTCTATAATTAATATTCATTTATTACATGTCACATCATGATTTTTGGTGATTTATTACGCAGATATTATATATATATATATATATTATTCTTTGAAATCAACAACAGTTGAGCGCGTAGGTCAATTGGTTGGTTTTTAGAGCAACTTCAACCATCGCAAAATTTGAGGGGGAGTTGCCCCAATCTTCCCTCATCTCCTCCCCTATATTTAGGGAAGCACTATTCACTTGCCCTAAATATGGGGGAAAGGATATTGTTAAAAAATGTTATTGGCTTAATCATGAAATTGCCATTATACTAATTACGAAAATGCTATTCTTTAATTAATTTTGTTTTTTAACACTTAACTATTCCATTTTGGGTTACAAATTTTTGTGCTTTCACTAATATTAGTTTTGTAATTTCGATATTTAGAACAAGTGGAATTTTATTTTGAGTTGGTACGATACAAATACAAAAAACTTAACAAACAACTACTTATGTTTGTTAGCGAACATGAGAACCAAACAACTTAAGTGCTAAAACACAATCAAGCAAGAAAGAAGACAATCAACAAGCCGAACAAGGTGAAATAAACTTAACAACTATACCAGGAAATCGATACTAGGAAAAAAAAGACCACACTTTTCAATAATCTAGCAAATCAGTTGATGATCCCCAAGATCTCCAAAGAACTTATTGAAAGAACCTAGACTATTCTAAGACATGTTCACCTTCACACTTTCTTCTCTTTTGAATAATTCTAATATATTCAGCTTCCAAGAATTGATGCACCTCGGGGTTTGCCATTGTAGACAAACCAGTGAATAAAATCTTGTTCTCATCTTGTTCCTCTATAAAATTGAGTTTTCTCCTTCCAAGTCATGCTATTTTTTTTGCCTATCCACACTGTTTTTCCACAAATATTCTCCAAATTTCCATTTTACTTCCCAAATCACTTCAATAATCTTCAACGTGTCATCTTTACTTTTCCTCTTAAGTTTAGACTTTTTTAACTAAGATCGGAAGAGCGTCGTGTAGAATTGGATGCTGAGTTGAAGGACTCCTGTGATTTTGATCATCAAAGTTCAAATTGAAGGGCATCACTTCCTACTCAATTGGTAAAGACATATAGCTTCATGGCCAGGAGAATGTGGCTTAGTGAAACTATTGTTAACCTCATATACCGGACAAATCTCATCGTTGTTTTTTGTAATTAGTAAATTACTCCAAGTTTTTCATTAGGGGCTAGCCATGATCAAAGTTCCAATTGGATGCAAAATTTAGCTCCTGATGCTCCACCATTTTTTCTCTTTAACATACTGTGAAACGAAAGCAGAACATTGTGTTAGGTTAAATTCAATAGTGTGCAATAGAATACTAGAAATTAGCGCTTGCAATGTCATGCTAGGAAATACCACTAGGTTGAGCGTATTCAACTTGGCAAACACAGCCTGCCATTTAGTTGATTGCAAATATAATCATTTTTGCATTCATTTATCGAGTGATGGTGGAAGTTTATTATTGTACTCATCTTTAATTCGAGTCCAGAACATGTTCTTAACTAATTTATGCCAATAATTGGGTTTTGAGTAACATCTAGATAAACATGAAAAAGATGCAAATCCTCCTTGTGTGAGTAACTTGGACCATGAGAGCCAGACACCATTGCTTGTTTCATTTGAACTGTAACATTTTAGGATTTGCTCACAAGCTAGTATGTTGCTTCTAGCGTTTAGCTATTTAAAGATGGAAGGGAGTGCAAAATGAGTTTAAACATCCCATATTCCAACGGTTAGTGTGCCCAATCGCATGGGACTACGTAGATTATGGTCTTCAATCTCCATGGGTTACCCAAGCTGTGGATGATGAGTCATGTCAACTAGAAAAGAGAGATTTTTGTCTCAAAATCTGTAAAGAATCTATTCCAATATCTATAAAGAATCAATTCTTGTGACTCCTAACAATCTAGTCTTCTTTCCCAACCACAATAGAATATGTCATCTTTGACTTGAAATGAGATGATGAGCTAATGTGGGGAAGGGGTCACAAGATTGCAAAAAAGGGCTTGATTTAGAGGAAGTGTACTTATGAGAAGGTGACATACATGAGATGTTACATCTATAAATAAAGCTAGCACATGTTGGAAGGTGCTCGACATTTGCAAGAAGGGGCATGATTCAGAGGAATAGGTCCATTTCCTCTGGGATTGGGCCTTCTAGGCCGATCCTCCATTACCACCACAGACCTTGATTTTTTTCCCTTAATTTTACCAATTCACAGCTGTTACAAAGAAAATTTTAGTCCACACACCAAGTACAAAACATGTGGTACTACAACTTTTATCACCTACCATGTGCCATATACCACAAACTTATCCCCATCCTCCCCTATTTAAGAATGAGCTCTCTCTTATTCTTGCTGCACACCTATTTTTAGTATATGAGAAAAATGAACGTCAACTTTAGAGATGCCTCTTCTGCTCGTTCGTGTACATACCCTAATGATAAAGATGAAGGTGTACCCCAAATTCACAAATTAGTGATAAAAATGATTAATGTAGAAACATAAGCAATTGTTCGTATGAAAAGCAATAACAATCTCCTCGTAGTGCATTATATTAAACAATAGCAAAATGTCATGCTTAATCATGGAGGCTAGGTCCCTAGGCACACTGTCATCAACCGTAGGCGAGAAGCTGCAAATGTTAATTTATTCCACAACTACTTTGCTAAGATTCCATGATTTAATGAGGAGGTGGTTCGGTAGTGATTTCACACGTCCTAAAGTATATTCCTGCAAAATAGTTTAGGCCTTGCAAGGTCATGACAATTACTTTATATAAATGAGGGATGCAACAAGTAAATCAAGCATGTCTGCTCTCAAAAGATAACTATTGCATTTCGAATGCTAGCTTACGAGCTAGCTGCATATGCTGCCGATGAATACAGTAAAATTGGAGGATCTACTACTGTTGAAAGTATAAAGTGCTTTTGTCGATATGTTGTTGAGTTCTCTGGGCTTTGATATCTTACATGTGAGCAATAGGGGTTTATTGGAATGGTGGATAGCCTAGATTATATGCTCTGGAGGTGGAAAAATTGTCCAACTACTTGGGCAAGAGTATACAAGCGTAGCGGAAGCCGGACTACTGTGTGCTTACATAAGATAATGAGTACTTGTATGCTCATGCAATATATACCCAACCAACTATGGCACACTAATCTCTTGTATCTGTCTCTTGATATAAAGGGCTATTTAAGGCCATGTCATCATATATGTTAAAACTTAGGCTCTTCTTTCCTTCTTTCTGCATACTTTGCAGCAAAGTACAAAAATATGTCTTTAGTTTCAACTTACTTATTTACTTTTCTTCTAAAAGCATTAGTTTTCTTGTTGGCTGATGCTGCTAGATAATGGCTTAGACTTCTAATCACTGATAAGAGGCGCTTTGCTATATATCAAATTATTATTATGACTAGTAGATACTTAAAGAAATTTTTGCTCAGAAACTATTTCCAAGATGCTCCTGTGACCATTCAATTTTTACAACTTGGTTCTGTGCCCCTAGTAATTAGGTTTGGTCCTAATGCATTGTTGGAATCAATGACTATAGATGACTTCTACAACTCTTTCAGCAAAAAGATTGGAACCAAGGCTCTTTTTCTTTTACGATGATTGTGCTGATGAACCATTAGCATTGGCATATAGACCATTTTAAATGCTCATGCAATATGAGCACACATGGCTCTACATTTCATAACCATGCAAATTTAGAAAAGTTATTT
The DNA here is from genome assembly GCA_963692815.1 of Nyctanthes arbor-tristis. Classification (NCBI taxonomy): domain Eukaryota; kingdom Viridiplantae; phylum Streptophyta; class Magnoliopsida; order Lamiales; family Oleaceae; genus Nyctanthes; species Nyctanthes arbor-tristis. Next base: position 19,163 of record CAVNYN010214170.1, on the reverse strand, counting down.
GTCCAACATTAAAAATTATTTTCTGTAACTCAACTCGCTCTAATAAAATATGTAAAACATATGGTTACATAGTCTTGATGTTGAGCTAACCATTAGCACACTTGTTGTGCCCAATGGTGGGCCTAACTACTGGCTTGCAGGTTACCCCTAGCTAGGGTTAGTAGTCTTTATTTTTAATTGGTCTATGCAAGAGGCAAGGCTACGGCTAGAGCTCTAGATATTTTGAACACTCAAACAAACATGTGTGTCCTATAATATTCTAGTCGCATATAAACTATTAGGAATTGTGGACAACATGGATGGCAAAAATAAAAACTACAATTCCTATACCACGATCACGTTTGCTCTTAGATGAAATTTGCAACTGGAAAATTACCTAAAAGGAAGTAATAAATTTGATGGTAGATCTGATCACACCACAACTATCCAAACATCCAACCTCTAACAGTAATCCATACACCAAGAACAGTTCTAGCACATGAACTTTTTGTTGTAGGATAAGGGTTTCTGCATTATCTTTTGCTAGCAAGTTAATACAGAATGTGCGTGTGAATGTCATAGTAACTCAAGACCCTAAGGCGCTCTATTTATAGATTTTTTATGAAATGCTAATACAAGCCTGTCTAATTTTGAGACTCTAATTCTTGCGTTTTGTATGTGACCCATTGGGCTTCCACTCATGATGGAAAACTCCATGATATTCTTATTCTAATCCAAATAGAATAAGACGAATCAAAATCTCAATATTTGTTGATCATCAATTCACCTAGATCAATCAGTTCATGACGGCGTCTAAGATTGACATCTGGCAATATGTCAAGGAAATCTATGTGATGGGATGTCATATGGTATGACAAGACCATTTCATACATGATTACCATAGAAATATAATCTCTTTATCAATGTAACCCTCTTGGTTAAGAGATGGACATACGTCAATCTTATTTTAACCAACTATGCTATTCACATAGACTTGATAGTGATAAACTTGCGATCATGATTGAAACTCTTTTCAACGCGTAATCACATCTTGGCTGAAGAATTTCCATCAACTCAAGTAACGAAAGGTAGTTTATAGTCTCCTAATATCTAGGAATGACAAATCCCCATTTTGGATATGTACAACCTTCATGCAACTTTCATTATACATGTACGGCATTTTCCTAATTACTCATGCTTAGATTCTCATCTAATGCCCACCTAAGTATAACAATCATCACATGAGGTTCTATGTTATCCTCAAGTCAAAACGACCAGTTCCACAACTGTCCACTAGAGATCAAACACTGACACTAGTATAATTTCCATGTGGTATCTCTAGGCGAGTCATCTAATGCTTGTTCCACTTACAAAGCATCCATGTGTTCATTCAAATGTCTCCACATTCTAACTTGTAAGAGCAGTTACTTCATTGTAAGGAAGAAATGCAACACATGATAGTTTATCCACAATAACAGTATCTATATCCTGTACTTAACTTACATAGGGATAGTTTAAGAATAAGTGACAATATGCATCTTACAACCACAACTCCTTGTGATTAATAAGTTATTCCAATCTTATTCTATTGGCTCTAATATTTTAAGGATAAGATGAGAAAATACTTATGAAAATAATATATCTGCCATTAAAATACATTCATTAATCAATGTTAATGCTCAAAAAGCCTTAGAAAATTATATGTGCTAAAATCTTATCCAAACTGCATCCAATCATTCCTGTATCTGCAACATTATTGTCTATAGGGACTCGTTCTATCTTTATGTCCTTCCTTTGTATAATCTCCCTAATGGGATAATATTGCCTTAATACGCACTTGGACCGTTGATAAGACCTGGGTTTTTTGCTTTCATGATAGCTCCTTTATTGTCAGAATACAAAGATATTGGGTCAACAATGCTAGGAACAACTTCAAGTTCAGTGATGGAGTTCTTGATCCAGATTGCTTCATTTGCTGCTTATGAGGTAGCTATGTATTTGGCTTCTGTTGTTAAATTAGTGGTTGTCACTTGTTTGGAAGTTTTCCAACTCAGGACACTGCCATTAAGAGTTAACACATAACCAGATTAGGATTTATAGTCATCTTTATCAGACTAAAAATTAGCATAAGTATAACCCTAAACTCTTAGTCCATTGTTATTTCCTCCATATACTAAAAACACGTCTTTAGTCCTTCACAAGTACTTAATAATGTTCTTGACTAATAGCCAATGTTTCTCACCAAGGTTCGCTTGGAACCTATTTGTAACACTCAAAGCATAAGAAACATTTAGTCTTGTACATCCCATCGCATGCATGGTAGACCTTATTACTGAAGCACAAGGAATCCTATCTGTGAGATCTCTCTCGACTTGTGTCTTTGAAGATGCATATCCTTTGATAGATTAATCCCATGCTATATAGGAGAGAGTTCTCTCTCATACTCTTTCATTTTAAATCTTCTCAAGGTTTTATCTATGTAGATAGATTGGGATATGCCATGCAATCTTTCAGATCTACCTTCACAGATCTTAGTCCCAACAGCATATGCTGCTGCCCTCAAACTCCTCATGGAAAACTTAGTTGATAGCCAGGACAGCACTAATTTTAGCATAGGGATGATGTTTCCTAATAGCAGTCTATCATCTACATACAAAATTAGAAACAAGACTTTACTCCCACTAGCTTTCTTATATACACACAGCTCATCTTCATTTTTTTTTTTAGAATCAAACCTCTTTGTTTTCTCATCAAAATAAAAAGTCAATCTCCTAGAGGCTTGCTTTAGTCCATATGTGGACCTTTATAGCTTACACACTTTATTTGGTTCTTTGGATTCAAATCCTTCACGTTGTGTCATGTACACATCTTCATTAAGAGTCCAGCCAAGGAATACAATTTTGACATCCATCTGTCAAATCTTATATGATATACTGCTATTCAATCAGAATGTGAATTGACTTAGACATGCTACCGATGAAAAAGTTTCATCAAAGTCAACTTCTTGTCTTTGATTATAATCTTTGGCCACTAATCCAGCCTTATAAGTCTGAACTTTGCCATCAATGTCAACCTTTTTCTTGTAAACTCATTTGCAACCTGTAGGTTTGAGCTTTTTAAGTAGATCAACTAAGGTCCAAACCTTATTTTCATACATAGAGTTCATTTTATATTCCATAGCTTCTTGCCATCTCTTTAAATCAGCACTTGACTTTGCTTCGGCGTAAGTAGTAGGTTCATCTTCCTTAATTAGCAATATATCATTGGTAATCATAAGATCAAATCTTCAAGGAGAACGAATAACTCTACTCGATTTACTCGTCAGAGCTAGAGTGTCCTTAGGAACTAATGTTTCCCTACTACTAGTTTCAACCTCATCTAATGAAGGCCTAATTCTTGGCTCATCTAATCGGTTAACTTCTTCTATGGTTTCTTAAATCTCTTCAAGATCTAATTTACTCCCAGTTTTCCCTCTTAGAATAAACTCTTTTTCTAAGAATGCAATGTGTCTTAACACATTAGATTTTGTGGCGTCGGGATTGTAAAATTAGTTTCCAATAATTTCCTTTGGGTGTTGCACAAAGAAGTATTTATCGGATCTAGCATAAATTTATCTGATTCAACACGCCTCACATAATATTATACCCCAAATCTTCATATATGATATATTTGGTCCTTTACCAGTCCAAACTCATATGGAGTTTTGTTAACCGGTTTAGATGGGACATGATTTAGTGTGTAGCAAGCAGTATTGATTGCATACCCCCAAAACGATTTTGGGAAAGCTGCATGGCTCATCATTGGTCACATTACATCTAATAGCATATGATTTCTCCTTTCAGATACACAGTTGTACTATGGTGTATATATTAAAGTCTATTGTGAGAGAATCTCATTCTCTTTTAGAAAATCTAGAAAGTTACCTTTCAAATATTCTCCACCTTGGTCCAATCTTAGAATACTTTTCCACCTCCTACGTGAACTCTTTGAACTTTTTAAGAGCTCCATGCTTAAACTTCATCATGTATGCAAAACCTTATGGGGAGTGGTCATCAATAAATGTAATGAAGTAGGAAAAGCCCCATCTAGCATTAATGGACATTGGCCCACATACTACAACTATCAATAAGTCTACAGCTCTTTCTTCTTTTTCCATTAAAAGTAGATTTGTTCATCTTGCCGATCTGGCATGATTCGCATCTATCAAATGTTTCATAATTACTTGAGTCCAAGTATCCATTCTTATGTAGCTTGGTAATACATTCTTATTTATATAACCAAGTCTGTGATGCCAGAGCTATGAGTTATTAGCACAATTATCAATTTTAAGCCTCTTGCATTCTATAATCATTATAGGATGCTCCTAGTTTAGAATAAAAATATCACTAGACAAATTTCCATAGTCATAAAACACATAATTAAGATATAATGAATAATGCTTACTCTTAATATCAATGAAAAAACCATTTATGCCTAACTATGAAATGAAAATAATGTTTTTGGTAATAGCAGGAACATAATAGCAGTCTTTAATTTGAAAATAAGGCCTGAGGGCAATGATAAATAATATGTCCCTAACGCTTAGGCAGCAACTTTTGCTCAATTCCCAACATGTAGACCCAATTCATTCCTTTGTAATGGTCTACTATTCTAAAATCCCAAGATATTTGTACAAATATGATATCCATATATGGTAGCTAATACCCAAGAAGCTAAAGAAGTCATCGTATTAATCTCGATAAAATAATTACCTAAAGTAGAAGCCTCAACAGACTTATTTCCCTTCAAGTTAGCATGGTAAGCGAAATTCCTCTTCCATTGCCCTTTGCATCTACAATGATAGCACGTAGCATTAGCTTGAGATTTGTTCTTGTTATGTTTAATCATTTTGCCATCTCTTTTAACTCATATAGAACCTTTCTTAAAGGTCTTTTTTTTTGGCTTAGTCTTAGTGCCCTTTTTGGAGTCAATAGCCAAGATTTGCCCATGTACTTTGTTAACATTTGACACAATTGTTTTTTAAAATATTCAATAGCCCGGGGAGGGTACACTGAATCTTATTCATGTTGTAGTTCATAATAACTACGAATAGCTATCCAGTAGTAATTGTAGAACAAAGTCAATTCTTAGTTTATTGTTCATGGCAACTCCCAACTGGCCTAATTTTTTAATGTAGCCAATTGCCTTCAGCACGCGAGCATTAACTGAAGAACCTTCTGCCATCATAGCCCTGAATAGCTTTTTGGATGTTTCATACCTCTCAATACGAGAATGTTCATCATACATCTCAAAAGAGTTGAACTATCACAGTATAAACATCCATACCTTCGTGTTGCTTTTGCAACTTAGGTGACATAGCTACAAGCATTACACATGTTGCATTATTATTGTCATCCATGTGACGATCGTATGCCTCCACTTGTTTTGGAGAAGTTTTCTAACTTGGAACTTCCATTATCGGGTGTTCAAGAACATATGCAATCATTTCACACCTGAGAACTATTCTCAAATTGCAATGCTAGTCCAGAAAATGCAACCTCGTGAGCTTGTTGGCATCAAGTATGCCCCTCAAGTTAATGTAATTACTTATTAAATGACAAAGTATAGAACAATTAATGAATGCAATAAATTAATTCAACATGGACTTTTATTAAATTAATTGTACTCCAAGTGAATTAATGGTCCCCTTAGCATTAACTAATGAAACCTTTTCATTTTTCAGTGGGCAAGGACCCTGTCTACTTTACCAGAGCCTTACTCAACCCTAATAAAACATTAAGGTAGATACATTATCAATCACATCTCAATGTGACTCCTAGTTCATCTAGTAGATAACTAATTATCGCATACATTTTATGTATTTACTTGACACCCATCTAAAATCTTATTTCCTTGTGTCACTCAACAAGAAATAAAACCTTAGTTAAATTCAGCCCACTATTCAAAAACATTGTATGTTTCAAATGATAAACATATTTGTGAGTGAGCAGCCTTGATTTACTAAATAAACTGATATCGATAATGAACTCAAGTTTTTCACTATAATAACAGAAGGCATGTATCAACAATTAATATGAATTAAATATCTTAGAGGAGATCAATCTCATCACATCATAATTATGTATTATAATAAATCACACATGCAATAATTAATACATAATAAACTTAGGTGGATGATTATGGACTGTATCTATCCAGTCTTCTCGAGCCAAAAAGAAGATTAGTTGGTCAATTCCTAGGGGACATTGCACTCCATACTAGTTGTCTTCTCATGGTCCACCTCCAACTTGTATCTTGTACTAGTTGGCACACATGCTAGTCCAAAATAAAATTTAAAACATTTTGCTTGTAGGCCAAACAATAAATAATAGGCTTGCTAGCTCAATTGAATTAAATAACTAGCCCTTAGGCCCCAACAAGAATAACAGAAAATAATTAACCACACATTCAACCAATCACATAGGTCAAGTCATAATCATCCACAAACATTCATCAATATCTACTGTTAACGAACATATCATTTTCTAGATTTGTGGTAATTGACAATAGGTGCCTAAACATTTTGGACAAATAAGAGTGAACTAATCAAGAAATAAATTAGTTAATCTAGTTAATTAATCAATTTTATAGTAATAAATTATCAAGATTAATGCAACCAATCAATCAATTTTATTAACTAAAGGAAACAAACAAAATAACTCTTTATTTTGCTATTAACATCAAAGTCATAGTGTGATATAAGTTTTGAAAAGGCTTATGGTTTAAAATCACAATTTCAAATAAGGCAAAATTCAACTTCTTTGCCGAATTAAATAATTTTGGTAAAAACAAATTTTGTAAAGCATAAATTTTACCCAATTGAAAAATTCTAAATTTTACAAAACTTTTAAGTTGAAATTCAAACCTTAAAGACTAATTTGTCAAATTTAGAAAGATGGGATTAATTTTGAAATTTCAAAAACATGAATGATCAATCTCTCAATTTCCAAAACTCAGTGGATTGCGCATAAAATTTTAGAAATTTCATTGGCTTCCCTAAATATTCCAGAAACAAAAGGGCTTGCTATGTAATTGCAATTGAAATTGCACAGTAGTCCCTATCCTAATTCGAATCAACAGTAGAGCCAAGGGTGGCTAGGGTTTGAAACCTTAGCCGTCGCTGCCTAAATTGGTGCTTCGCAGGCACGAGCCTGTTGGCGGCCAAAGTGGTTAGATGCTGGAACAATTTCGGTGCCTTCCCAACTGCTAGTAGCGGGCTTACACTGTTCATGGCTTAATATGCACGCTATTGCGAACGGCAACATGAGTGCAGCTTTAATGAGCTGTTGCTACAATCTCACGCAACAATAGTGCCTTCTATAGTCGGAATATTTCCACCAGCAGTCCGCCCACCGCATATCGCGGGAAATTTCTCCCCCCTTTTTTTTGTTCAATTCTAAATCAAATTTTCAAATCATATTCGAAAACATGTTTCACAAACAACAATACATGTCAATTACCCAAATCAAATTGATATCAATACAAAATAATGATTATTGTCATGTATTAACAAATAATAACAAATTCCAACCAGAAGCAAGCTCGACGGCTCTGACATCACTGTTAAGAATTATAGACAACATGTGTAGCAGAAATGAAAACTAAAATTCCTATACCAATATCAAATTTGCTCTTAGATGAAATTTTTTATCAGAAAATTACCTAGAATGAAGCAATAAATTCGATGGTAGATCTAATTACACCATAGTCGTACAAACGTCTAGCCTCTGACAATAATATGCACAATAAGAATAATCCAAGAACACAAACTTTTCGTAATGGGAATTAGGGGTTTCTATATTATCTTATGCTAGCAAATTAATACAAAATATGCGTGTAAATGTCATAGTAACCCGAGACCCTAAGCCGCTCTATTTATAAATTTCTTATGAAACCCTAGCACTACCCTAATCACGCACAGTCCGACTCAATTAATCTTATTACTCAAACAGGTTCATCATGTACCAACTCGGTCCAACAATTGGGACTTGTAAGCCTTGTACATTAATTCCAACATAAACAACTATTGTCTTGATTAAGATGTGCCTGACTACTCGTTTGTTTCCCTTTAATAGTTCTATATCCTCAAACTTTGGTTTTTCTCTCTAGAGTTTTATATCGGGCATTGGCAATTGGATGGCTGATGAAGTTCTATATCAAGTAGGAGTTGTTACAAGCTGTTACAATAGGCCTAAGCCAATGATGGCAAGAGGTTGCCATTGCCCTTTAAACTTAGTGATTGTGAGTAAGGACTCCAAATCTTTAACTCATCCTTGCAAGATAGTGTCTCTTTTGATGCCTACATGGGCTGCTTGGTTCATAAAAAAAATTAGAATAAAACCAAGAATGTAGAAGGTTCTTCCATTTGTAAACATTAAACTGATTCTTCTACAATTACATACGGCAGAGTTCTAATCTAAGATATAGTTACTCTTTTCTTAGTTTTGAGGCATAAAAGGAAAGGGAGAAGATGTTATTCTAGCTTTGTCTTGTGCCTGCTATTTCTTTCCTTCCTTTCTCTTGAATTGATTTTATCTTCAGCAATTGAAGCATTAGTTCAATAATCTTTTAATTCTAGAAAATAGGTTGGTTGTACGTATCTTCAATACTTGATGCAAAAGTAGGTTATATATCATCAAAGCACAAGCATATTTCTTGTTGAACAAATTGAACAGCTTAGCTTAGCTTTCTTTAATGAATATTATAGATTTTTTTTACTATACCTTATGCACAAAATAATTGTTTTCGTTTGGGCATTTTGTGTTATAAAATTTACCTATATGACGTGAGATATTTTCAGGTTCATTTAGGAATTGTGGATATGAACAGAGTCGAAGTGCACTAGAATTATCATTTAGTTCGATATAGTTTGATGGAAGCAAATAATTGTAATTTAGTTTGACTCATTGTAAAAATTTAATTAAATGCATCGCACAAATGAACTTTGAATTTGATTGAGTGAAGTGATCTTATTTAGAAATTCCCTTGCCCTGTTAGCTGTTTATTATTGTTACTTAAATCAAGCCTTGTTAGTTGATTATTACTTGATATGTGCACAATAAAATTCTAAGATTCAGTTTTGGTAAGTATGATAATATTAGTTATTTTTTATTAAAAATAAAAAAGGAAAACTGCAATGAAATTACCAACAATTCCATCTGGTTGGCATATAATAAATCATAGAGTAGCAACGAAAAGATCAATTGGAGTTTGTTGGTATTTTGCAATAGATTTAATTTTGCTGGTAATTTTCTAAAACAAAGAACCATTTAAAATGTCATTTTTACGCATTTTCCATTGGAATTTACAATGGCAATATTCCGGTGGAAAATTACCAACAATGGTTTGCCAACAGCAATTTTTCGTTGGTAAATACGGATTCTAACAACAACCATGTGATTACCAATAGAATTTTCCTTTGCTATTGACTCACATTCTTGTAGTGAGTTTTTAACTCAGTAGTAATGCAAATATGACTTTTTAGTAGTAAATTAAATTTTTTACATTAAACTAGTTAAACCACCCGTGTGTTGCACGGGTAGAAAAATTTATTAAAAATATTATTAGATAGTTAGAATAAATCTGTAATATTTACCTCCCTGTAAAAAATATAAATACACAAGTACACATTAATTGAATCAATAAGCTCAATAGATTTAGTAATCGTAAAGTTCAAGATCGTTTAAAGCACAACATGTATTCTTACATATAATCCTTTGTACATATACAATAATGGAAAAAATACCTGTTACCCACATCATTTTAAAAAATCCTAATAAAAGTAACGAGTTCAAAAAAAAAAAAGGTAAAATTCTTTAAAAAATTCAAGTAACATTAAACTCCCCAATACACATGGTAGAAATGGTGAATTAAAGAATTATGATGGATTAGAGTTTATTTTAGAATTGAAATTTCGGATTCGGTATTTTAATTTATTAGTAAGAAAGATTAACAAATAAAATAAGGGTAAAATGGTTAAAGTTTAGTTGTTAAACCCAATTGTCATATGATTAAGTCTTTTTTGAGTTCTTTTATAAAAATTTTTGTTAAAAAGAAATGAAACAGTTACCGAAAATTTACCAAATAAAAAAAGCGGAAAAATCGCTATAAAAAAGTACCAAGACTTAAGTGAATTAATTAATATATTTAGATAGATGGGAAAAAGTGCCACATAAAATAGAAAAATCACATAAATGTGAATTTTATATGTGACTTTTTAACTAATTGTGACTTTTTCCATGTCATTTTTTAATTCGATGGTGGCACAAAATGTGACTTATTAATTAACGGTAAATTTTTTATATGAAATGCGAAAAAGTCGTAAATAAAATAAAAAAGACACATAAATGTGAATCTTATATTTAACTTTTTAACTAATTATGGGTTTTCCGAAATACGACATTTTAATTAAATAGTAACACAAATGTGATTTTTCAAGTACGGTTGTTTAAGCTTAGTTCTTTGTGGAAAGAATTTTAGGCATTTAGGAAAAAAGTGATTGTTGTTTCAAATGTGTGATGGAAAAGTTAAGAGAGATTATAGAGAAATGTATAAAAAAAGTCATACATAAAAATAAAATTTCAAGCTTGATCTCCGGAGTATTATGTAAAGAAAGAATATTATGTGATGAAATGTAAAGAAAGATAACTGGTAAATGAAATTTTTTTGTGGAGAATAATAATAGTGCTAAATCAAAGACTTTATTTATTGAATGGGCCTAATATATATTGTGTCCATGAATTCAAGGAAGTCACAAAACAGACATATGCGTACATGTTATTCCGTCATGCAATCTTTTACGCGTTTTTTTCGACAGGGGGATTCCTCTTAGGCCAATTTCCTGAATGGGATCTTTAGATAGAAACTCATTATTATTTTATTATTATTATTATTATTATTATTATTATTATTATTATTATTTTAATAGGCGATTGAAAAATACCTTTCTTTTGAAATTATTTGTAAAAATACCATATTCCATTGCCAAAATACCTGATACTAATTTTAATCAAATCAAATAATAACATACTAATAAAATTACAAAAAATATTATTATTAAAAATAACGTTTATTAACATATGTAATGGTCACAACAACTTCGTAACAATCTGACCTCCACCAAGCCGCTGTCGCTATTTGGTAAGAACCAGCCAACCTCGCCACCAAATCACCAGGAAAACATGCTAACACAAAACCACCCCAAAAAAGTGAATGAAAACACTGTTACGGTAACAATGCAAAATATTTCATGACAACAAAGTCGAAGGAAAAAAAAGTTATGGTAATTTTTCATCCAAAAACACTTTTACCTTTACAGCAAACACAAAAATGTCAAGGAATATAGCAATAAAAATCCCCAAAAAACACCGTTGAATCCATGTTAACAACTGGCCGTCTGGAAAAGACATGGTAACAAAAAATTATGTCTCCAGCAACAAAAATGGAAACATGCATTTTCCCTCAAAAAGAAAATGGAGGTTGCGAATCTCTACAGATGGATGAGAAAAAACTCAAAAAAAAAAAAAAAAAAAAATGAAGAAGAAGAAGAAAAACATTCAATGGAGGTGATGAATCTGTAGAGATAGAAGAGAAAAAACAAAAGGAAAAACATCAATTCGTTACCTCCCTTGATGGAGATAGTGAATTCTGATGCCTCCATCGGTGGAGGCGAAAATTACCTCCACACACACACATATATATATATATATATATTTTAATAGAAGAGGCTTTTTTAATGAGATTATTGATAGGTTTCACTTCACTGTACCGTCTCTGACAAATGCATCCATCCATATGAGCATGTCTGGGTACGCGGTGGTGGATATAAATATAAGTGGTGGGCGTGGAGATGACAAATAATGGAGGCGACGCAGATAATGATTTATGAGGGCGTTGATTGGTTGTAGTGGCAATCTGGTGTGGTTGGTGGCAACTGTGACTGGTGGTGCTGGACGAAGGGTAGAGCTGGATGAAGAAAGTGATGAAAAAGAAAACCTAATCTAATAATTGAAAAGTTATAAATCGATTTCAAGTAATTTTTTTTGAAATTATAAATATTCTCAAAATGTAGTACAAGATAAAAAAGAAAACAAAGGAGTATGATACGGTTTATTTTTGGAAACCAAAAAGGTAGATTTGAATTAGTTTTATTTCCAGGCATAAGTCACTCTCGTATCCAAAAATGGGCAAAATCCCTAATTTCCTTATTCTTAAATAGCCCTTAATTCAAGGTTAATTGGCGTCATCTAACCTTATCCTTTCACCTTTCTGTGCTATCTAATTTTATGCTTTCAAACTTGATGCTGATAACCTTAGTTAATCCCACCTTCTTTGCACCGTCTAACCTCACTCTTAAAGACCGTTACAATCATCTATTATCCTAGTACGTGTGGTGTGCTAAAAAATGCTGTCTTCAAGTTCCTAAATAATTAAAGGGCAACATATCATTCAATTAAACAATGTATCTTCCTAAATAATTAAAAGCAACATGATCATTCAATTAAACGATGTCTCTTCAGGGCTTTTTGTTTAGACATGTGTACACGCATGTTAAGATGAAATTATTCAAAATTATGGAATTGAATTGGTCGTTCACTACATATTAACTCATGAGTTGTGCATTGTTAACGTCAGAATTTTTGAGTTTCCGAGTCAACATGACAAGTGAAAAATTTTTGTGCAAGTAATGAGAGGAACTTAAATTAAAATCAGATAATTAACTAAAGCTAAAAGTCTTATTCCTCCGGAGTTGACAATCAAGACCCCTGGGAGCAGAGAGCCAACTTAGGAATATTTTTATCATACTTTCACACTCTAAAATTATTTTTTCCCCCAAAATTAGGATCCCTTTTTGTTGATCCTTTTCTATTTTTAGGTGTATGAAGGGCCTTTTCAGGCACTCAAAGACACGGTTGGAAAAACTCACGTATGTATTAGTAATTTTAACAAGGAAACTCAAACGTTATTTCCTTCATCATCCAATCAAAGTCAACAAACTTTCATTTAAGACAAGCAGATCGGCAGAGCTTCGGAAGGTCGATGAAATGGTCACTTGAGTTGGGACAACTCAATATTGTGTTTAAGCCAAAGACCGCAATAAAGGGACAAGCGTTAGCTGAATTCTTGACTGAGTCCACACAACCACCGGAGGAAGAGACATAAGAGAATGAATTTTGGGAACTATTTTTAGACGGATCTTCAACTAAAGTAAGTGTAGGAGTTGGAATTATTTTGGTGAGCCCGGAAAAGTAGTTGCATTGCCAAGCCTTACAAACACTTCCCAGATACAAATAGTGAGGCGCAGATATGAATCGTGAGGTGAAGTATAAAGCTCTCCTAGCTGGATTAACAATGGCTCGGTCGATGGAAATCTCAAATGTGCTGGTAAACAATGACTCACAGCTTATTATGAACCAAATCAACGGCTCTTATAATGCAAAAGATGAGCAAATGGCTAGTTATTGTGACAAAGTACAAGAGGGGCTTAAGGCATTTAAAGCATTTTAGATCCCTCAAATATCAAGCTCTTTGAACAACAATGCAAACTCCCTCGCTAGGCTCACCTTAAGTGAAAGGGCAAAATTTTTAGACAGTGATACAGCCACTCCGAAACGAGTGACCTAAGCCCTCCAATTAGGGCGTTATAGACCCTGCAGCCCATTAGGGCTATAAGTTAAAAGCGTTCTATAAAAAGAACGCCCTTAACCTCATTATAGGTATGAAATTAAAACTTATCAATTGGCGCCGTATGTGGGAATCGCTTTTCTCTCAAACGCAAACGCCATGTCTGGCAGAACCCCTCAGGGCACTCAGTACAACCCTAACATCCCTGATCCAACGCCTCCTCTACCTCCTGGAGGTAACAATGCCCTACATACTCCACGCAGGAGGACCCCGTATAGGACTCCTCCCAGCTATGGGTGCCTGGGGACGACCATCTCCATCAAAGGTCACCCGATCATCAACATCCACTAGAGATGTCTCATCTTAGGATAGCCCTAGTAACTCAAGACTAATTCATGGCACTGCAAAACTAGGTTCAAGGGTTGGTACAGCTCTTACAAACTCTACCCCATCCAAATATGGCGGCCACCTATGGAAATTGGCAATAGACTAGAGACTAGACAGATCGGAAGAGGTCGTGTAGGGAAAGAGTGTAGGCAATGCAGTAGGGACACAGGACGAGGCCACTTTGGAGGCTCCTTTCAATGATCTAAGCAGGCGACTTGATGAGATAACTAACGAGAAGGCCAGAGGATGACCTATACTTATGAAAGAAACTCCGTTTAGTGTAGACATCATGGGGGCACCCCTTCTTCAGGGGTTTAAGATGACTTGAATGGAGAAATACGATGGAAACTCTGACCCCATTGACCATTTGCGAGCATTCTAGGACTTAGAAGAGTTGCATGGCTTCCACTGAGCAGTATCATGCAGGGCTTTCCCGTCAACCCTACAGAAGGGAGTACAGGATTGGTATGAAACCCTCCCACCTAGGTCTATCACTTCTTTTGAGGACTTCGCCAACAAGTTCACCACCTTCGTCGCTAATAGCACTCGATAGAAGAAAACATCCATTGGATTGATGCAGATTATTCTAGGAAAAGAGGAGTCTCTACGTGATTATATCACTTGCTTCAGTAGGGCCGCCCTTTGTGTAAAAGATCTACAAATATCCCCAGTTATATGGGTTGAGAAACCATGGCTTCAGAACCTCCTTGTCAAAGAGGCCACCAGGGAACATGACTGGGCTCTTAAGGCGAAGCAAGATATATATGGACAACGAGGAAACTATAAAGGTTACTAGGGAACTTGGGGGTCCTCTGACCCCCCATAGAAAAGAAGTCACTATAGAGCGGCTAAGGAGAGACAAAGTAAGCAAGCTAAGCGGGATTGTCAGTTCGGTGTCGCCGAGACATAGCAGCAGAGACAGTATACCCCATTGAAAACATCATATGTTAATGTGCTATCGGAAAATAAGGACAGAAAGGACATCCACTGGCCACAGAGAATAACGGTCTCCCCAGCCAAGAGGAATACAGGGAGGTATTGTGAGTTTTCTCGAGACTATGGGCATGATACGGAATACTGTAAGGCACTAAAGGAGGAGGTTGAGAGGTTGATTCAACAAGGGTCATTGAAGCGACACCTCTCTCAGCAAAACGAGATCTATTCTGCTAGCAAGTAGGAGGACAATCAGCCTTGCCTAGCCCCTAGGGATTGAGGTTATTAGTGTCATTGTAGGAGGGAAAGCATCGAGAGTTGACTTGAACAATGCTCAGAAAGCATATGCTCGAGGAGCGAGTGAGTATTCAGTTGAGCAATAGGTGGACAGTCGAGCGCATGTAACCTTTACAGAGGAGGACTATAACCAGGTCATCTTTCCCCATAATGGTGCTCTTGTCATACAGGGGGACATGGCCAACTTCGATGTAAAAATGGTCCTTGTAGATAATGCGAGCGCAACCAACATCATTACTAAGACTATTTTTGACGCACTACGAATTGACAAAACAAAAATGAAGTCAGTCTAGACGCCACTCCAAGGGTTCAAAGGTGCGGTTCTCCAGCCAGAGGGGATGGCTCAGTCACATTGGGAAAGCTCCCTCAGTCAATTAGAGCTAGAACAGAAGTAGTTATGGACGATCAAAACATATGACGGCGATGTTATATTGGACAGCATTCAAAAATGGGTAATGACCATTCAACATCACCCTCCATTGTCAGAGACGGTTCGACTCACTTGACATTGTAGAAGAGGCGGAATTGGAGGCTCGGAAAGTGGTCAGGGTAAACGGGTCTTTGGTCATGAGAAGCAGCAGTTACTGAGTCTCCTACAGCAAAATGTCTAGGTGTTCGCTCGGGGCTCCACCAAAATCATCTGGATTGACCAGCAGGTCATAGAGCACAAGTTGAATATTAATGTAGAGGCTAAGGCAGTTCTACAGAGGCCAAGGTCCTTCACCCCGGATAGGTAGAAGTCTCATTAGGAGTGTAGCAGAAAAATTATTGGTAGCAGATGTAATCAGAAAAGTTCTACACCTTACTTGGTTGGCAAATGTGGTGCTTATCAAGAAAGCATACTGTGAATAGAGGATGTGCATAGATTATACTGACCTAAATAGGGCTTGCCCAAAAGATTAGATCCCATGCCTAGCATAGACGCCCTGATTGACTCCTCAGCAAACATGAGAAGGTTCAGTTTTCTTGATACCTTTTTGGGCCATCACCATATTAAAATGTCAATGCTGGGTGAGGAGAAGACCGCTTATATTACCAATACTAGCAATTATTACCACCAAGACATGCCATTTGGCCTAAAAAATACAGGAGCCACTTATCAGTGCATCGTAAATGTAGTATTTCATGGCCAGACAAGCAGGAACATGGAAGCATATGTGGATGATATGGTAATACATAATGAGGAACCTGACAAGTATCTAGCCGACTTGCAGGAAGTGTTTGACGTGGTTGCCAGACACAACCTCAGGTTCAACCCCGGAAAATGTGCCTTCACTACTTGGGGGAGAAAGTTCCTGAGTTACCTAATATCTAGCAGAGGAATAGAGGCAAACCGAGACAAGATTAGAGTAACTTTAGAGCTGAAGTCTCCCACTTCTAAGAAAGACATCTAGAGTTTAAACTGGGTGTATGGCTGCATTTAACAGGTTCCTAGCTAGGGCAGCAGACTATTATTACCACTTTTTCAAAGCGCTGACTTCAAGAGGAGAGTTTGAATGGTCTAGGAAAGTTAAAATAAGTTCTACAACATCACCCAGTACTGGTGCGATCATAGTGTCAGCTCACACGTTGAGCGCAGCTTTGGTCAAGGACAAAAAATCGGTGGGGAGTCTAGTTTACTAGATGAGTCACCTTGTAAGAGGCGCTGAAAGTTGATACACGTGAGCGCAATAGTTAGTTTATGCACTTGCGGGATCACTTCTTAGAAGCAAAGACCATACTTCTAGGCTTATGAGATCATTGTGATGACTAGCCAACTGTTGTAACAGATACTATACAGACCCGACCGAGCAGGCAGATTGACGAAGTGGGCACTAGAACTCAATGGTTTGATATATCTTACTGGCCCTGGTGGCCATAAAAGGCACAAGCCCTTATGGACTTCATAGCAGAACTTACTCCAACCCAGGAGGCAGAACTGATGATTCCCTAGGTTTTGTTTGTCAACAAGGCTAAGGCAAAAATAAGAGTTGGAGCAACGGCCATTCTGGTTAGTCCATTTTCAAAACACGGTAACCAATAATGAGGCTCAGTACGACACTATTTTGCTTGGCCTTAAGGAAGCCCTAATGGTGGAAGCTACCTCGGTGTTTGTAAAGAGTGACTCCTAGTTAATTTTGGGTCATATGTCTAGGAATTTTGAGCTAGAAAAGGACCAACTCCTACTATACTTGCTGAAGGAAAGGGACTTTCAAAGGCAATTCTGATCACTGACCTTTGAAAAAATACCCCGTGTAGAGAATCAAAAAGCAATCAGGTTATCAAATCTAGCAAGCTTGGACCCAGAGGCACTCCCATCTTCAGTATGTTTCAGAGAGGTTACTGCTCCGTCCACACTAGAGTCATTTATGGTTATTCAAGCAAAAGATGTATGGTTTTTCCCCATCATCCAATACATGATGCAAGGCATCTTGTCTCTTGACAAGTTAGATGCCAGAAGAGTTAAGGCTGTGGCAGCCGAGTATTGCATTGTAAATGGCGAACTATACAAAGAGGCATAATTGTTCCCCTACTGAAGTGTATGACTCATAGCCAAGGATGGCAGTTGTTGAAAGAAGTTCACTCAGGAATCTGTGGAAACCACTTGGGCTCAAATAGGCTGGCAATGAAAGTCCTGCACCTAGGGTAGTATTGACCGACCATGCGAAAGAAGCAAAGGAACTAGTTACTAGTTGCGACACATGCTAGTGACACAGGAATCTGATACGTGTCCCGGCCGACGAGCAACATGCCATATTCGGGGGTAACCCTTTTCCACCAATGGAAGATTGAAATTTTAGGACCTTTTCTCCAACCATTGGCCAAAAGAAGTTTCTAATAGTTGCAGTCAATTACTTTTCAAAGTAGGTAGAGGTGAAACCTGTGGCTTTTATTACTTTAGTAAAAGTACAATCTTTTGTCTTGAAGAACATCATTTGTAGGTTTGGCATACCCCACAGTTTGGTGATGGATATCGAAAGGAAATTTGATAACCCAGGGATCAAGGCATTTTGTGCAAGTTATTGGATACGTACACTTTACACTTTGGTAAGCCGTTCACAAACTAACAGGCAAGCATAAGTCACCAACAGAACCACCTTATAGGATATCAAGACTAGAATGAAGCAGTAGGACTTGAGTTGGGCCGAAGAAATTCTAAATGTGTTGTGGGCTTACAACACGACACCAAGAGAATCAATAGGTTACATCCCTTACTTGCTGTGTTTTGGGATAGACCTCTTGCTTCCGGTGAACACATTGGTGTATGGACCTAGGGTTTTAGCACCCCTAAATAAGGAAATATAGTAGTTCGAGCTAGATACAATTGAATAGGCACGCAATAAAGTAGCGAAAAGGATGGAAAATAAAAAGTGCCAGTCTGTGGCTAACCACAACCAGAATGTCAAATTGCGGTTGTTCTTAGAAGGAGACCTGGGCTATAGAAAATGGAAGCAGTAGGTCATCACGTCGGGAAGCTAGGCATAAAGTGGGACGGCCCATTTAGAGTCTCGAGTGTCATTGGGTATGATAAATATAACTTACAAACACTGGATGGGCAAGCACTCACCTGACCATGGAACATAGCCAACTTGAAGAAGTATCATTGTTAGGATGTCAATCTTCATTTTAACTTACTTAATTTCCACCTGCCATTACGTTTATAGCTTCAATAAAGTGCAGATAAACAGGGGATCATGGGCCAAATGATGGGGCGCTAAGGGAAGCTGGGTGTGCACCACGTTTTCTTTTCACTCTATTATGCTCTTGAGCTACAAACCACAAACACAGTACATCTTTTTAGCTGGTCTATGTCCATTTAAAGCAGCACTCAGATCTCATGCAAATGAGGCCAACGGCCGCAAACACCCAGGCATAAGGTCTAAACTTGTCCCATCGCTGGTTTGTGTCTACTTAAAGCGGTACTC
>CAVNYN010214160.1:0-23379 GCA_963692815.1 Nyctanthes arbor-tristis | reverse complement strand
CAAAAAAAAAAAAAGGTCCTTCCGCCATTGGCCCTCACCCAGGATAACTCCTACACTCAACATACTATACAAGTTGTGTTGCTTGCTCAAAATCTTTATTTACTATTTGATAAGAAAATTCATTTCAAAATATATGAAATACTAAAATTTATTGAGTGGAGCATCCGGGAAATATTTATGCTTTCCTATTGATGCATCTTTTATTAAAAATCAAGCTCGCATTAAATAACATGACCAGATGACATCAAACAAGAATATTATAAATGCATTAAGAGAAAAATCTTGCTCGTATTAAGAGAAAATTTTTCTCTATTTTATAATTCCATTAGTCAAGAATATGCTGAGAAGACACAACAAATAATACTCCTAAATATAATATGAAATCTGGCCGTGTGTGTACGTAGATAGCATCAAAAGCTTGTCCACCTCCAGTCCTCCACACATGGGCCATAGACACTCTCCGTGAATGGAAGTGAGTCTCACTAATATAAATGATTCTGTGACGCATGACTTAACCCTAGTAATGGCGATGAGGCGGGTTCCGGTGGAGTATGCCTTTTCCACACCCTACTCTTATCCCCGACCCATTACCCGTTTGGATGGGGTAAGGTGGGTTCACGTCAAGGATGAAAAATTACCCGTTACCCGTTAAGAATTTCTTTTTACATATTAAAATTCGAAATTATAAAAATACTTTAAATGCAACATAAACATTCCAAATAACATAAAAATAACCAAAATAATAGTGATATAACACGTAACAAAATTATACACAAAAATTCGTGAAATATTCTAAGTTCAAACATAAAAAATTCAAATGTTCAGGCATTAACAATATCACGAAATAAAATCTAACTTACAAGAAAATTTTCACCAAAAAAAAAAGATACAAAAAAAGGTGTAAGTGCAAAGTGATGGGTGCTTCGTATTTCATGCTTGGTATTTCAAGTTACATGTCTTGAATTCAATTATTACTCCGTACTTATTATTTTAATTTACGAAAAAAAAGAGGGACGATCTCTATGAACGGGTGGGTCAGGTGATCAGGGTGTGCAATACCCATCCCCTGCCCCGCTAACCAATCTGGGTGGGCACTTGCGTCCGACCCTGCCCCATTACCTAATGAGTCGGGTATTACCCGCCCTGATTGTGGCCATGCAGGTATTCAGTGTTCGGGTTCAAATTGACATTCCTATCAAATCCGTTAGTGAACCAAAAATAAATAAATTTATCATGTACCGTGTAAAATTTCAATATAGATAACATTATTTCACTTTATTCAAATCATAAGTATTTCGATATCTCATAATATTATTTAACATCAAAACTCACATGAACAGTACAGAAGAAATCATTCAATTTGATAAACAATTTGTAAAATAATAAAGCTTTTTCTGCTTACAAAGCTACGTATATAATGTTCTAATTCCAAGCTTATCTCTATATATAATTCTTTTCTTCTTATTATCATTTTTTTTGTTCTTTTAGTTAAGTAGCTTTTCTTAGTCAATTTCCTTCCCTTTTATTGTAAAATGATTTCAGTTTACAAAATAAAAATATTTCACAATTGAAAATTGGAACTGTTCGAGGGTGATGAACTCTAAATGTTAAATCCCTAATTCCTAGCTCATTCAATTCAATGTTTCTTTGTTATCGTGACTATTCTGGGCGGTAGGAATCTAGGAGATCAATCGCAACATCTAGATTCCACAAGTTCGCTCTCCCCTGCCGTCACTTTCTTTGATTTCATAAGTTTAAAAGGTTTAAGTAGATAAACCACGACATAGATTTAAAAGAAGTATGCTTATGTATTATGTCAGAGAGTTCCCTAAGGATTTGGCTCTTCTTGATGAGAATGACTTTTAGATTGATCTAATATTTTTTTTTTTAAGTAACCTGTGAATGAGAATCTTGCTTTTTGGTATTGAAAATTAAATCTGTGATATTGTTTCGTTCAGAATTTTTTTCGTTCAGAATTTCGTATAAGATTGATTAATTTTTTAGGTTACCTTATATTTGATATTAGAATTTAGTTCCTAACAGTAATTATGTATATTTAATTTTTTTTGTTTTGTTTTGTATATGAAGTTAAGAAATTCCATTTCTAACAATTTATGCTAGAATAAAGAAAAATTTCGGAGACTGCCAGAACCCTGAGGAGGGCGGATCCACTATTTCATCTTTGTCCTTGCAAGTAGTGACTCCCAAGTACCAACTTGTTATTTTTTAATGAGACGGTGAGATAATAATTTTTATTTGCAATCACATTACATGAATACAAAGTTTAACATAAATTTTCTCCATAAAACAGACTCAGATCACTCCAAAATTAACCATCATTCATCGTTACATAGCAATGATAGTATCCCCCCTCCTTTTTCCTGAAAGAAGTTACATATATAGCAGTGATATTTGTATACAGTTTCTATGTAGAAATAAAATTATTTTCGGAGCCAATCAATTGATCCCCTTGTGTTGACAATTACTACATTAATTAGGCTATCATCCGTTCAAAGAGTGCTGTTTCTCTATCACTTTGCGATTTCCAAGCGTGTTGCAATTTCCGTTGCTGTCTGCTCCGATTAGTCTTCTTAAAGTTAAAGAAAAGTCTCAAGTTAACTGTTGTACAAAATTAGTGACAATCAAATTTTCGTAACTCTGCCGTGTGCGAAACATTGTTCTTGGACATCATTTTTTCCGGGGAACTCCAAATGGCTACTGCCAGCGTTTTTGTTTATTTCTCTTTATTTTATGTTTCCATCTTCAAGCTTGTTGATTCTGAATGTCCAGAGCGTTTCCCGTGTGGAGATCTTGGGGAATTGGAGTTTCCTTGGGCAGAATATACGCAACCTAAATGTGGGTTATTCACCGTTGATTGTCTTGCTCGTCCGAGGCCAAAACTTTACCTGGACACTGGTGGGCTTTCGCTATCGTATGAGATTATGGAGATGTATTCTGCCAATCTAGTACTAATTCAAAATCCTGTTCTTCGTGGGCTTTTGGGAAGTAACAGCTGCAGTATATTCTAAAATTACTCAATTCCAGACTCTCCTATTTTTTTTTTTCATTCTTCCCAAACACCACTCAGATCTCAATGCCACAAGTACGGCGAAGGTTTCCCGGATGTTTATGTAAACTATTACTCACGCTGCCCTAACTTCGATATATATTACGCCATTTCAAATGAAAATCTTTCGGCCACAGACGGTTGTAAGCCTCTTCGCATGGCAATCAAATCTGGACCTGAAAGATCAAACTGACCCGTTCAGTCTTTTAAGCTTTGAATATCGTATAACATGGAATCTGACCGATCCTTGTATTGATTGCCACACAAAAGAGGAGGACGTTGTATTGTACAGCTACCATAGATGATAAATTTCAACGTGGAAAAGGTGCGTTTTAGGATCTTTTTTCATCATTGGGCCCATGATTGCATATATTCAATAAAAAGTTACCGTGAATTCCACTTATTCTTCTTCTGCTCCATGTGTTCTCTCTTCTGCAGTAATATTATATATACTACCTTGTCATTTAGCATTGTAATCTCTAGTGATTGAGCTTTTTCAATTAAAAAAGAGAAACCAGCACATAAAAGTTAATCTTGTACTGCATAAAATCTTACTTCGGATTTACTGAACTGTCATGTTCTCCAAGATTGTAGTTCCCTTCTGGATCTAACTATTTTCTGATTCGAGCTGCAGGGAGAAGTAAATTAAAGGTCTTGTATATCGCAGGTAACAACATGAAAAATTCTTCACCATCCGTTTTCTATTTCAATTTGCCAACACTTGTTTCTCATTCCAGGTGCAATATTAGCTGGAACATTGGTCATTTTCTTCATGATAGTGTTCTTTTATAGGTGTAGGAAGAACGTGCTGAATTCTGAGGGGAAAACAGAAATACACACGGACATTGAACTCTTTCTGGAGAACCATGGGAGTCTTCCACTAAGAAGATACAAGTATTTCGATCTTATGAAGATGACCAACGCGTTCTGTGACAAACTTGGGGAAGGGGGATTTGCTAGTGTATATAGAGGAAAGTTAAAAGACGATCTTCCTGTGGCTGTAAAGATCTTGAAAGAATCAAAAGGAAACGGAGAAGAATTCATCAATGAGGTTGTAAGTATTAGCAGAACTTCTCACGTTAATGTTGTCAAACTCCTGGGATTTTCCTTTAAGGGTTCTAAGAGAGCTCTCATTTTTGAGTTCATGCCTGATAAGTGTATTTTATATGCAAAATACTTCTCTTAACTTATTCAATTTTATGTGTAATTGAGCAGATTTATATCCAATTTATGTGAATATGGTTCATATAGGTGAAAAGTTCAAATTGGGGTGACACCAAGTGAACATGAAAATTTTTCAAACCATATTGAGGCTTTACATTTAAGATGTAGTATCAAGTTGTTATGGCTCGAGAGTTTCGGCATAGGAATATCAATGTTAACAAGTTCGAGGACTAGATTGCACTTTGGAAGAACTTAAAAGAGACTATTTGGGTCGTGTTTGAAGAGTTCGAGGTCCTTTGTGAAGTGTTCGAGAAGTTTGGACTTGTGTAAATGAAGAAAAATGTTGAAAATGACCACTACTGAAAGAAAAAGTCAAATTAGGGACTGAATCGCGCGTGCTGAAAGTAGGGTGGTGGTGGGAGCGGCAAGCAAACCGCCCCCACCCGCGGCCTCGGAAAATTGTCTGCTGGTCGCGGGTAGGGCGCAGCAAGCATTCCACGGCCCGTAGCGGAAAGACGTTTGACGCGTTTTTGGGCCCTTTTTTGATACAATTGAGGGTTCTAAAGCGTCTGCAACTATAAATTGACGGGAAATAACACAAGAAAAGAGGAGGAGACGTTGAAGGGAGAAAAAAGAGCCGCGCGGGAGAGGGGGGAGAGACATCCAAAAAAAAAGCCGTGTGGAGGAGGCCGTGAAAAGCCGAGAGCAACATCCTTGGGAAAGAGACAACGGGAAATTTATTGTGGATTCATCTCCTTCGGGTTTTGAATTCCAATCTTTTGTGTTGTTTTCTTTTCCCTAATATGCAAGGCTAGGTTATTGTGCTAGGGTTATAAGGAAACCATTGTTGACAAATATTTATTTTTAAAGCATTGCTCGTTTTTATTATTTGCTATTGGATTAACTGTTTATTATTCACTTATACGTCGGTTTTAATGCTTGATCACTATTGATTCATGTTTGTGATTTTTATTGCTTTCGAGAGATTCGATGTAAATTAGCACATGGTAATAAACAACATAGAGTCCTATATTGATTGTCTATGTCAATATGCCTTGTGAAATCGCTACACGATGATCTTTGTGATTTAATGAATGTTTATGTGTTCACAGTTTAGTTAGAGATAATTAAGTTCACATGTAAACAAAGAATCGATTGACCATCGAGAGAGGCTTTTGATTAATATTGGATCATTGATTTTTAACCTTGGCAATATTCTTGTTATTGATGATTGCTTATTATTGCTTTGATTGATATCCTACAATTTGATTAATTAAGAATAGTTTAGGGATTCATGTCACGACTGAGAGGCGGATGTAGTTCTAGCTCAAATAACAAATGACATTAAGTCTAATAGGAGATAGAGATATACTTCTATACTTGGTGCAATATTTGGTGATGTTCTAGTTTATTCATTACATTTTTATCTGTTCGCATCCATCATAGAGATATAGGTGGGTCATAGGTAAAAATAGGTTTGATTTGTATGGAGAGAGCAAATTGACACATAAGGAATATCGGTTGTCAACATATGATGAGGGTCGATTCAAAACGAGTAATCAATGGTTTGTAATAGGTAAGCAATAGTGGATTCGTAATCCTAGTACCCTATTGATGTGATTGTTTCTAGGAATTGTAAATAATTTTACTTATTTATTTTCTTAGATAGTTTTCTTGAATATTTCTAAACAATTAATTGTGCTTTCTTTAACTAAAGCCGATATCAACTAAAGTGAAACTTAGTAGATTCAGTCCCCGTGGGTTCAACACTCTACTTATTACTGTATTACTTGTTAACGATTCATCCACTTGCGAGATAAAATCGACAACAAGTTTTTCGAACACTGGGCTTTTATATGATCCCTTATCGAGTTTTGGGCCACTAACACCCAGTTTAGTTAACCCAGGGCACCAGGTTTGAAAGACTCTTAAAGACACTCTTTCCCACACGACGCTCTTCCGATCTGCTTCGAAGAGTGATAAAGACACATCGAAGACATTATTTTCTCTTTATTTTCTTCCTTTCACTAAACCTAATCTATGCAAGACCTAAAATAGGGATGAGATCACCAGCATTCGGTCATTGCCTAGCTTTTATTGGTTAGTTGAAAACACTCCACACAAATTTTTCAACATGCACGGAATCTACACCAACCTTACTAGTATTCCCAAGGTTCAACCTCTCCCAAACTTGGACTTAAATAAGTATTTGCAAATAAGAACAAAGAAAATGGCAAGGTATTCTAATTCACCAATTTGACTAATATCTAAACCACTCACCTAACTGAAGTGTAGATTATGGTGACTTATGCCAAATAAAGAACAAGTCAAACATAGACGAGCCATTCTCGCTAAATTTAATTCTTGTAGCAATGCCCCATTACAAATCATAAACAACACAAGTTCCAAGTGATTTCTATTAAACCAACTGGCAAGGCAAAATGATAAATTAGAAAAAAATTCACAAATTTTCTTTACTTATTTTTTTCTTTTCTATGTTTTCCACTAATCAAAGATAACAATAAAATAATGAAACCACAAACTAACAATAAGCACCTTAAAAAAACACACAAACAAAAAATCAATCTACTTAAGTGAATATAATGATATGGTTAATAACCCCAACACATGCATCAATCTTGAAAATAAGTTACATCTCCCCCAAATTTAAAAGTTTACATTGTCCCAATGTAAAGAAAGGCAAAAGAAAGATATTACCCGATAAAGCACGGTTGGGTCAATGTCTACTTTGATCAAAGATCACATCTCAGGAAGAGATGGAGGTGTCTTTGGCTGCAGAAGGCATGGTAGCATATCCATTACCTCTTGATGCTCTTGTGCCCTCTCTTTTCTTCTTCCTTTTTTTAAATTTTTTTCACGACCCATGCATAAGATAAATTCCATGAAAGTAATGAGTCTTCTCACAAAGGTTAAAATTGTGCTAAATTTTATGATTAATGATATGATAAAAATAAACAGACATAAAATTAGAAATAAACGTGCCTAAAACTAATGCAATCCTAGATTCTAAATGCAGTGCACAAATAAAAATCAAAGAAAAGAAAAGGGATAGAGAATGAGTTGCCTCTCATTAAGCGCTCATTTATAGTCATTAGCTTGACTGTATAGCTATCTTCTTCAAGAAACTTTAAATGATGCTCTTGACAACTTGCCAAACATGCTAAAGTTGTCTTTAATTGTCTTCACGATTAAGCTCCAAGTTTTGATGTTCCCCCTCTCAAAGTCATATGATTTAATTTGACCATCCTACTCGAATTCAAGTATGTAAAATTCAACTAGTTCCTTAGATCCAATGATAAAATCAATTGAACCAGGGGTTTCATCAGTAACTTCGATTTCATTGCCAATTAATTCTTTATGTTCATCAATTGAAATCTTGTTCTCACCCTCATCTTGATCAGTTTCCATAAATGGTTTATTACTTCTTTCTATCTCTTCCATCGTGGCATGGGCTAATTCAATTACTACATGGCTTTCTTGAGCCCACTTCTTTACCTTACTTTCAGCAAACTCGAGGTACTCAAACATAAGTTCTAAAAATTTGTTAAGCTCCTCGAACAATGGTTCCCATTGATCTGAGTAAGTGAACTGTTGATACACTTAATATTCCTTCAAACCCAGATATGTCCATTCCTCTTCAACAAGGAATGCTGATGACATGGGCATGCTGTCCCATTGCCTCCACTCTTTCTCACGATTCTCTCATTTTAACCCTTTGCTCATTGTGGAATTTAGCTAGAGGCTCCTCTTCCTCGTCGATGTCTCCAAACTATTGATGTCATGCCATTTTATTGATCCCCTACTTATTCTTCGTTCCCTAACAGCAGAAGTGGATCAACTGGAAAAATATAAGGAAAATAATAATAATAATAATAATAATAATAATAATAATAATAATAATAATAATAATAAAGCTAAAATCAACTAAAGCAAAAAAACAACCAGAAAATTCAGTCCCCGACAACGATGGCAAAAACTTGTTGTCGATTTTATCCCGCAAATGGATGGATTGTTAACAATTAATACAGTGATAAGTAGAGTGTCGAACCTACGATGACTGAATCTACTAGGTTTCACTTTAGTTGATATCAGTTTTAGTTAAAAAAAAACACAATTAATTGTTTAGAAATATTCAAGAAAACTATCTAAGAAAAGAAACAAGTAAAATTATTTACAAGTCCTAGAAACAATCACATCAATAGTGTACTTGGATTACGAATCCACCATTGCTGACCCATTACAAACCATTGATTACTGGTTTTGAATCGATCCTCATTATATGTTGACAACCGATATTCCTTATGTGTCAATTTGCTCTCTCGATACAAATCAAACATATTTTTACCGATGACCCACCTATATCTCTATGATGGATGCGAACAGATAAAAATACAATGAATAAACTAGAACATCACCAAAGATTGCACTAAGCATAGAAATATATCTCTATCTCCTATCAGACTTACTGTCGTTTGTTATTTGAGCTAGAACCACATCCGCCTCTCAGTCGTGACATGAATTCCTAAACTATTCTAAATTAATCAAATTGTAGGATATCAATCAAAGTAATAACAAGCAATCACCAATAACAAGAATATTGCCTAGATTAAAAATCAATGATCCAATATTAATCAAAAGCCTCTCTCAATGGTCAATCGATTCTATGTCTACATGTGAACTTAATTATATCTAACTAAGTGCCTGTTTTGGTTCAATTTATGGTAGTTGATTTATAAAGAGAAATTATAAAGATGTGAAATACGTGGTGTATATTTAATAGAAGTTTGAAATTTGTGGTTATAAATGAGTAGTTATCAAATCAATAGTTAAATCAGTGGTAGGTGAGATTATAATGTATTTTGATAAAGAAGATTAAACAGAGTCTAAATTGCAAACACATAAACATGTATTAAATCACAAAGATCATCATGTAGTAATTTCACAAGGCATATTGACTTAGACAATCAATATAGGACCCTATGTTGTTTATTACCATATGCTAATTTACATCGAATCTCTCGAAAGCAATATAAATCACAAACACGAATCAATGGTGATCAAGCATTAAAATGGACGTATAAGTGAATAATAAACAATTAACCTAATAGCAAATAATAAAAATGAGCAATGCTTTAAAACTAAATATTTGTCAATAATGGTTTCCTCATAACCCTAGCACAATAACCTAGCCTTGCATATTAGGGAAAAGAAAACAACACAAAAGATTGGAATTTAAAACCCAAAGGAGATGAATCTATGATAAATTTCCCCTTTGTCTATTTCCCAATGATGTTGTTCTCGGCTTTTCATGGCCTCCTCCACACGGATTTTTTTTTGGGCGTCTCTCCCCGGTGGCTCTTTTTTCTTCCCTTCGACGTCTTCTCATCTTTTCTTGTGTTATTTCTTGTGAATTTATAGTTGTAGATGCTTTAGAACCCTCAATTGTATCAAAGACGGGCCCAAAAACGCGTCAAATGTCTTTCCGCTATGGGCCGTGGGTGGCCGCGGAATGCTTGCCGCACCCTACCCGCTGCTAGTAGACAATTTTCCTAGGCCACGGGTGGGGGTGGTTTGCTTACCGCGCCCATCCACACCCTACTTTCAGCACGTGTGATTCAGTCCCTAATTTGACTTTTTCTTTCTCAATGGTCATTTTCAGCATTTTTCTTCATTTATACAAGTCCAAAACTTTTCGAGCGCTTCACAAAAGTCCTCAAACTCTTCAAACACAACCCAAATAGTCTCTTTTAAGTTCTCCCAAAGTGCAATCTAGTCCTCAAACTTATTAACATTGATCTTCCTATGCTGAAACTCTCGAGCCATAACAAGTTGATGCTACATCTTGAATGTAAAGCCTCAATTTGGTTAAAAAATTATCATTTTCACTTGGTGTCACCCCAATTTGAGTTGTTCACCTATATGAACCATATTCACACAAATTAGTAGAAATTTGCTCAATTACACATAAAATTGAATAAGTTAAGAGAAGTATTTTGTATATAAAATACACTTATCAATGCCAAATGGATCTCTTGAGAAGTTCATACATAATAAATGCTTTGTAGCAGAAAATCAACTTGAATGGGAAGTGCTGTTTCGAATTGCAGTTGGCATTGCTCAAGGAATAGAACACTTGCATCAAGGATGTAATACAAGAATTTTGCACTCTGACATAAAGCCTCACAACATTCTTCTCGATAAGGACTTCAACCCTAAAATATCAGATTTTGGACTTGCCTAGCTTTGCCCGAATAGATCTAGTATAGTATCTATGCTTGGGTTAAGAGGGACAATCGGGTACATAGCTCCCGAAATAGTCTGTAGAAACATTGGAGAAATTTCTCACAAATTGGATGTCTATAGCTACAGGATGATGCTTTTGGAAATGGTTGGAGAGAGAAAAAATATTGATGTCAATTTTGATCATTCAAGTGAAATATATTTTCCTCATGGGATATATAAACGCCTCGAATAGAATGCTGAATTTGATCTAAGCCGTGTCGTGAACCAAGATGAACATATGATAGTGAGGAAAACGATAATCGTTGGCCTGTGGTGCATACAAACTGATCATGCAATTAGGCCACCAATTACGAGGGTAGTAGAAATGTTAGAAGGGAACATGGAATATCTGCAAATTCCTCCTAAACCTTATTTCTCTTCACCTCTTAGAGCAACGGCAAATTCTTTGACTTCTAACTCGACATTCACTCTCATTGGTGTTCAAGAGGTTAAACTATGAAAATATCAAAGAGCTGTTGAAGCCTATGCTTTCTGGAGGTGTTTGTTCAATTTCTAAGTTGTTAATCTATATGTTAAGTCTTGTTTCTATATGTGTGAAGCCAGTGTAATTAACATAGGTGTTTTTGACTTGTCCGCACTCTTACTGAAGTTAGCCTATGTATAGGGTGCGGTTGAAGCCTATGTTGCTTAAGGTTGTTTTGTGCAATTTCTAGGTTATCAACATGCATGTAAAATCTAGCTTAAGTGCCTTGAATAGTGTTTCCTGACATTGCTATTGCTTTGTAATAATACTTCCGATCTCTCTAATAATTGAAATGTACTTTCATGGTTACAAATTGCCTTGGATGCCGATCTTTTATTTCAGTTTGTCCTTAGCTGAAGCTCTCAAAAATTCTTTCAATTGTATTGATAAAATGTAGGGATGGCGATAATGAAAACAATAAAGGTTGTGGATTGAACATTTGTACTTGATTGGTTAATTAAACACTCAGGCCATAAACTCTGTACCATTAGGATCTAAAAGGACCTGATCTTTAATTAAAGGAAGACACATCTATATGGTAATTAAAGGAAGACACATCTATATGGAGAATGTATTTGTTAGTGAACTTCTGTGCTTGCAATGGTTGCCTATTTTTTCTCATGCTGCATATTTTCTGCACGTCCATTCAAATAGGTCCGGCCGACAATCCTACCACGTGAAGCTTGAATGTGCCATTTTCTGTCACTACTAGAAAATGTGCCAATAGTAATAAAATTTTAGTAACGGAACCAATTCCATTACTATTAGCAACAACATAGTAACGGAGTGTGTATAGCTACAGAATTAGTGACGGAATTGTTTTGTTGCTACTTTTTCGTTACCAATCCGTTATTGAATAGTAACAGAAAAAATTTGTTACTATTAGCAACAGAATAGTAACGTATTAGTAACATAACGCAGATAGCCACGGAATTAGCAACGAAATCACTTCTGTTGCTAGTTTTTCTTTACCAATCCGTTACAAAATAGTAATGGATACAACTTGTTACTATTAGCAACAGAATAGTAATATATTAGTAACGAAACGCGTATAGCCACAGAATTAATAACAGAATCACTTATATTGTTAGTTTTTCATTACCAATCTGTTACAAAATAGTAACGGATACAATTTGTTACTATTAGCAACAGAATAGTAACAGAACGCGTATAGCCACGGAATTAGTAATCGCTTCTGTGCTATTTTTCGTTATCAATCTGTTATTAAATAGTAATGGAAACAATTTATTACTATCAGTAACGGATTACCAGCAATTCGTAACGAATATGGTTGGGAAAACTTACGAGAATATACTTTATATAAATTATGGGGCAGCATATTAACAAAAATTTATAGTAGCCTAGTGGTCGAGACTTTACTCGCCAACCACTAAGACTCGAGTTCGAATCCTCACAAGAGCAATAGGGGGAATTATTTTCTTTCCAAATTCTAGTTCATGATTAGTAACGGAATTAGTAACAAAAGTTAGTTGCTAATTAGTAACGCTTTTATCCGTTGGTAATTTAGTAACGGCCTAATATGTTGCTAATTATTATCAGATGTTCCTAATTAGTATCAGAAAGTTTTTACAGAAAGTTCTGTTACTAATTAGTAACGGAATTTATATCCCGTTTCTAAATTAGCCACCATCGAATTAGTAAGGGATTTTGTAACAGTATCTTTCAGTTACTAATAGCTGTTAACAACGAGATTGACCCTGTTAGTAACGGAAATTTCCGTTACTAATAGGGCCTTTTCTAGTAGTGTGTGAGACGGTGACATCAAATAAGGAGAACACCCCCCTTCTTTTCTCTTCTTACGTGTTGGATGTGATTTGTTTGCTCAAAATCTATTTCAAAATAGAAATGGTTTGCTAATGGGGTATAAGTTTCATAAACTGCAAAATGTGTATTGATCTAGTGGTTGTTGTCCCACTTGCGATGAATGCACTGTCAAACACGTGGCATTTTCATTTGTGCCGTTTGTGAAGCTGACCTTGCTCCAAATGAAGGAATTTCAATTCACGCTGGTTCTATATTCTTTATGAGCTCGAATCCTTGGGAAGGTCCTTTTCTTTGTAGTGATTGCCATGATAAGAAGGATGCCATGGAAGGAAAACGACCAAGTAGAGTGAAAGTAGCATAGCATTTATTCATGCTCCTCTTATTGATATTCTTTTTTTCCCCTTCATAATATTCTTTCTCATTATCCCCAATGTTTGTAGCCAAAAATATTTGGTTTCTGATTGATATAAATCAATTCTATATATGATGAATAAGAAATTATACAATATGAGCTTTCAAGTCCCAGCAGGACTCAGAACAGGACGGTTTATACATATTGATAGGATGTCTAGACCTCTTCAAAGATAGTTATTTGTTACGTTGTCTTATTAATATGAATGAATAATCAAAATATCCATTATCGGATTGTAAAATAGTTGACATTCAACTTGGTGAATGATTGATAAGCTATGCCCTGAGTAACACTAGTGGATTCGAAGAGCGATGTGTTCCATCTAGCTAGATGTTGGGCCTTCCATCAATGCCTCTTGATATTTTATTTATATTTATATTTTGTTTTGTTTTAAATAATTTTGGCATTATCTCTTCTTTTTCTTGATGAAGCTTACCTGAAAAAGAAATCCAATGTAATTCCAACTTCACATTCTCAATGCAACTCTAAGGGAATGTCTTTAATATGAAATTTGGTGGATTTTAGAAAACCATATAATTCCAGGTGTCCCCAATTTAGAATTTTGTAGATTCTATAGAAATCCAATGTCTTCAATCCAGAATTCTATAGATTCTGTAGAATTCTGATGTCCTCAATTACCTACGTAATCTGATGGATTTCATTAAGTAGTAGATTTCAATAGAATTCTATAGATTCTAAGCTTAAAAATATACTTACAACATTTTTGCTAAAATCCAACCTATCATCCTTGGATTCTTATGTATTTCATAAATTTTTTTTACATCTAGATAATTACTAAAAATTTAAAATCAAAAAAATGCAAAACTCATTTTTTCTTGTCACTCTAGTTTTTAAACAATCATATCACATTCACTTTGTACAAACATGGTGAGTATAATTTATTATAATCACTGTTGATTTTTCATTGGTTTAATTATATACCCATTTTCATTTCTCCATTCGCGAAGAATTCTATTAATTAATGAACGACTACCTTCTTTTCATAATAAATAAATAATTTATTATTATCACAATAGCACATAATTTTTCCTTCACAGTTCTAATTTTCAAAAAATCACATTATAATCAATCTATATAAAATACATTTATATGTGAATGATACGTGAGATTATTATAAAAATATAATGATATTAAATTTAAAATAATTTCCTAATTTTTAGTAACATCCAAATTGACAAAAATTTCATTTTTTTTTTCAAAAATCACATCATATTCTAATTTGTGCAAAGTAAATAAATGTCTAGAATGAAGTTAAAGTATTACCACGCTATTAAAAAGTTACAATATAATATCCTAAATTTTGTATTCGTACATAAAATAGAAAATGATTTTACTATCTTTATTCATTTTTAATTAAAAGATATTAATTTTTTCATTTGAAGGAAGACAAGGTTGACATTATTTGAGTACTTCTGCATTTTTTTATTTTTTGATCATAGAGTAAAAAGTCGTATAACTTTTTCTATACCAAGTTAGCATTCAACTTGAACAAAAATAAATAAATAAAAGAAAAGAAAAATATTATTCTAACACAACATGACAACAACAAGTTCTTAAATGATTTTATAATTGATTACCCGACCACATAAGGTAAAAACGAATTAAAAATAACAACCCAAAAAAAATCAATATGAAATTCTATCGATCAAATTTTTTGTTGGAGACACCCTTTAAAATCCAATAAATTTCATTAGAAATCTACAAAAATCCATGTAATAGAATTCATGAGAATCTGATGGATTCTGTGAAATTCTATTAAAATCCATCAATTTTATAAGAATATAGACAAATAAAAAAAAATCCATCAAATTCTATATTGAAGACACCGCTAAGAACAACCCAAGAAGGGAATGCAATCCATCCTAACTTCACATGCTCAACACAACTTTTATTTAAAGGTTGAGGCTATTATAGTATAAGAGAGATCAACTTTATGTGGAGAGGCCCGGTGTCTCCTAATTAAAATTGTAAGAGAGATAGCTAAAAGTCAATTTTTATATACATAATATGACTGTACAACCAATAACAAAAATATAGTGAGTTCATCTAACTGTCTATCTATAATTATTACACATGAAAATGTTCTAGCACGAGGGGGTGGTATATCGTATAATTAATGCCACCTACTAGGCGTATCTCTTAAATAAAGCAACTAAAAATAGGTAATTATCTTCTTTATTGGTGAGTTTCAGTTGTTAAGCTTGTAAGGCTTGTGTCGCATCAGTAGATTGCACCATAAAAGTTTTATCTACTTGTCCTAGAACATGATTGGTATTATATATAAAATGACATGTACGAATGAATATGTAACCCATAAATGACTACATTCTCACTGAAATGACTTATACATACAGCATACTGAGTAAGTTGTGTTGTTCTATTTAAAAAAAAAATAGCATGCTATGTTTCAAAAGTTGCCTGAAATCTTTTACTTGCTATTTGATAAGAAGACTCATTTTAGAATATAAATGAAATAATAGATTCAGTGATTGAAAAGTTCAACTGTTCAAAAATATCTTTACTATCTATAAAAATGGCTATGGTGAAAAATATTTTTGGCTATCCATTCCATAATCTCATATAGATATGCAAAACACAGAAAAAAGTACTCTTGAATCTAATATGAATTTGATTATATATGCGTGAGCAGATGGCCTCAAAAGTTTATGCAACTCCAAACACATACGAGTCAAAGGCACCCTCTGTTAATAGAGGTGAGCCTCAAGATCTCTAATAATATAATCTAATATATAGTAAGAACTTATAAGCGTGCACTAATACAAAAGATTCCGCTTGACACGACTCAAGCCTTTTGGGGCACAAAAAATAAATAAATTTATCTAGTACCGTATGTAAGATTAAGTGGCTGTTTGAATCTCTTTATTCACAATGAATTATAATGATAAATTATAATGAGATGAAATTAGTGGTATAGATCTGCTGTAATTTGTAGTTATAAATGAGCCGTTGTCAAATAAGTGGTAGATGAGATTATAATGTGTTTTCAAAAAGAGAATCAAACACCAAACACCTTCTAATTATAATACATATCACATTATTTCAAGCTTCATTCCAAGTATTTCGAGATCTCATAATATCGTTTGCATCAAAACTCATATGAACAGTTTGAAAGAAACCATGCAGTTTGATGAAAAGTTTGTAAAATAATAAAGCTTTTTCTACTTACAAAGTTACATATAATCTATATCTGTATATCTATATATACATATAAAAGCAACATAGTTTACTTTTATCATTTCCTAAAGCACTTCCTAATTCAGTCAACCTCATCTTGACCATTGGTTTCATCCATAAATCTCAACAGGTTTTTTTTTTTTTTATCTTATTCATTAATCAGTAATTTCACCCGTGCGTTGCACGGGATTTCTTGGCCAAATAATATAAATAATTCAAGAATTATAATTAATAATGTATAAAATATTCTTAAATCTTCCGATCTTATTGTTTGACGTATTTATGAGTAAAGAAAATTATGCTTGTATCGTCCTCGATTAATGGACATAAAATGGCAATTACACCAACGGAGTGGATAGTTTTAAAAGAGCAATGTAAATAGTCACAACCTATAATCCAACATTATGGGTCTGTATTAGGGAATTTGACTCATTGGATTGTGCAACCTATAATAAGATCAATAAATTATTTTTCAAATTTTGAATTGACATTAAGGAATGCATATGTGTTGTACAATTTACGGTTAGAATTTTCAAATCAAGGACCACTAAGAAATGCCACATAATGGAAAATGTTACAATACCGTAATTTTTAACAATCTAAATATTCAAGGACACCGGAAAACGTACTGGTGTAAAATGGGAAAGTAAGAAAAGAATTAAAATTAAAAAGGAAGAAAATTAAAAAATGACATCAGCATGATGTCAACAATTTTGGCAG
Organism: Nyctanthes arbor-tristis; assembly: GCA_963692815.1. Taxonomy (NCBI): domain Eukaryota; kingdom Viridiplantae; phylum Streptophyta; class Magnoliopsida; order Lamiales; family Oleaceae; genus Nyctanthes; species Nyctanthes arbor-tristis. The sequence continues at coordinate 6,228 of CAVNYN010214160.1, read as the reverse complement.
GAAAAATGCATCCATCAAAGTCAATGAAGGTCCATCAAAGTCAATGAATATATGGTATTACGATTACAATACCACATTTGTTATCAAATTTTATTTGACGATTTATTAAAAAAGAAATTTTGTTGCATTTTTAGTAATTAGCTAATCTTTTTTGCAACCATAATAATTTGCTAATTTTAATGCCAAGTTTATTGACATTTAAAATATACTAAGTGACACATGTGTTTTACGTATTAAAAGATCTGAATAACTAAAACTTATTATTTTGCTAATACAAAATATTATAATAATGGTTAAAATTTGCTTGAGTTTATTATTTTCTATGATACAAAATTTGATACTTGCAACATGTCAGTGAAACTTAACTACGACATGTTTACGTACTCATCACTGCTTACTTAACTATGGCATATTTACGTACTCATCACCGCTCACTGCAGGCGTTATCAATGGAAAATAATTAAAGTTTGCCCAAAAAAAAAAATGAAAGAAAGAAAGAAAAATTGAAGTGACTGAAAATAGAATTTAAAATTCTCTAATTTGATTACTTACAATTTGTGAACAAAGTAATCTAACATCATATGAAGAATATTTGATTTGTGTCTTTGGGTCGGCACTTCTCATTCAATGCAAGGTTTGAACTGCTAATACTACACTTTATCAGATTTAAAATTTTGATACTATGGCCTTTATAATACATTATAAGAAAATATCCCCTCCAGTTGCCAACTGTTGCGAGCCAGATAAAACTTTAGAATATTTAATTCTCATATGTGAGCCGTCCATCCATTGCTCTCCTAATCCCATTACAACGTAGGCATCTTTCAAATTTTGCAAGATGGAGGTTTCTTCTGGCATCAGAAATGAAACGGAAACTGTTAGCATAAGAAATATACTTGATATTCAAAGCTTCCAAGTGGTTCAACAAATCCACCTAAACAAATACAAATAAAATAATAAAATTAATAGGGGAAAATGATTTTATAGAAATTCCCAAGCAACTCCACAAACCACAAGTAATGTCGAAACGCTTTGGCCAATCTAATATTTTTACTTTTGTTTAATGAGTTTTTTTTTTTTTAAATCCAAAAACCAAGTTAACTTCTACCCGTGATAATTTCTTTAAAAAATGACTAATAAGCTGCTGAAAAGAAACTAGAGAGAAAATGACTCAAATGCGTTAATGTTGGTAAATCGCAAAGCATCTTTAATACGCACCCTTAAGCAAGAAATCCATGTATACAGTTTCAAAATGCTATATCAATATACTTTGAAAAACTAATGCTCTAAAAATGCTTACATTAGGAACCTTAACATAATCAATTTGAGCAGAAGGACTTAGAACTAACAGAAAAATTTCCATGCGAATAGGCTCACCTGCTTTCTTTCATTGCTTCAGTAGAATGCATAGTTGTACATGCATTTATTAAAAAGTTTTTCAACTTCATAGTCTTTTTTAGATAAGAGTTCATCTATGCATATGTTGTAAACAAAAAAGAAAAAGAAAAGAAAAGATAAGAAAGAAAAAAATCCAACGTGCAAGGCACCAAAGTTAGACAAACTTTCGCTCAAAACTAACATTAATTATTATTATTATTATTATTAGAAATAGATCCATATCAAGCTTCAGTCCTTCAACTTGACATTGTGAAAGATCTCCCACGTGTCAATTATTTGACAACCTGAAAAGAGAAACAAATGGAGTGAATAATTAGCAATGGGAGTTATGGTTATAATAATTAAGTATTCTGACTACCATATCAATAATATAAACTAAGAAGTCTAATTTCAGTTACGAATCAACTCATTAGTCAATAACCCAAAAAATTAATCATTAGCTACTAAAAAAATGTTAATGAAGCATGTAACAAAATCGACTCAATTTTGGAAAAACTACACAATGGCCTAAAAAAAAAAAGGAAGAACACTACACAAGATTTGTTAACAATATATAACACTCGTCTACTAAACATGAGTCAGTAACACGCTTCAATTTTGATAAAATATAGAAAAAGAGAAAGACAGAATATAAAAAGCTCGTCTCAATAATATTGGAATAGTCAATTGCATTTGGTTGAAAAGTAAATATTATTGCACTGAAAGGATATCTCTATCTTCCTGTTGCGATTTATTTTTTAGGGAGTAAAAAGTTTGGATTTTTTGAAATAACTAGATGAATTTAGGGGGCTACAAACATGTTCTTGTACACATCAACATCCCCGACAACACCGTCATCGTCATATTCACCCTTTACTCGCCACCATAAAATTTATTCAACATTACCACTTTTGAGGAGCTCTTCCGATCTCAATATATATAAATATATATATATAGAAATCTTACCAAAGAATATTCACTAAACAAAAAATAAGAATTATATAGAGACTCTTTAGTTTTTGTTATTAAGTTTTGCCGTTATTGCTCATATTTCTTGTAGTGCATGCCCCCAGGCGTGTCCATCGCAATAGAGTTCTATTCTAGATCTGGTGCGTTATCTATTTCTCCGAAATCAATACAGATCTTAGTTCGTCTATCTCTCCTCACACATCGAATCAATATCTATCTTTGAATTCACATTTTCCTTCAATCTTTTCCATTAAGATCACTATAATTCCAAATCCAATTCTTCAATGAGGATTAGATTTCTTCGTCTTTTCCATTTTGGATTACAAGGAAAGCGGATATGTGGTATATTCAGTGCAGCTTAGACTGATGGGTAAGTCTGCATATTTCTAATCCTTGGGATCCCTAAATTTCAGTAATATGATTAGCTTTGTGATTTAAATCTTCCCACATTTTTTGGGGGCATTAATTTCGAACTTCCACGGCGACGAGCATCTACAGGGGCGATTGGGTTCAATTTTGCGGATGGGACTCGTGTATTCTTCTACTTCTTTGTATTGTCTCTTCTTCTGTTTTTAACTTCTGATTTTGGGTTGAAATGGTGGTTTTTTCCTCGACAGATTTTTATTTGAAAGGCTCGACTCGTCGAATAAATGCGTCTTCTTTGGCTGGACCGATTCCGGGTGAGATCGGAGCCTAATGGTGAAATAGATTTTTTCAACTGCACATTTACATGTATATTGATTAATAAATCATGTTCTTGAGGATCTGATTTCCTTTACCTTCCAGGTGGCAGCTAGTGCCGCATTTCCAATTGCTAGATTTTTTGCTTGTGTGCATTTGCTAGAGCAATAAAAGAATTATGAAAACATTCCTCAATTTGGAGAAGGTAAATAGTGTCTTTGCTCCTTGCACTGCCTTATATCTGGATTTGTGAGTTTGTTGTAATTTTTCTCTACTTTTATTTATTTAATTTTCTAGCTTCCGTTATGAGTTTAGGCATGCAAAATCGCTACGAAAGATCAGCAAAGTCAACTATTTTGCATTTCCACATTAGTTGACAGGTTTTTAGTGGTTAAATTACTTCATCTGGGTGCTAGATTTTATTTATTGACTGTTCAATTTTCCTTAGTCGATATGTTAATCTTGATTTAACTTGCTGAAGCAAGTTGTACTCTCAATTCTTTGTCCACTACAATAGCATGATAGCTCAATAAATTTGCTGTCCGGAATTCATATCATCTTATTATCGTATTTTCATCTGAATAATATATTGTTACTGAAGATATCTTGAAGAAGGGAGAGATACTAATTACTATAGATGACAAATAAATAAATTGCCGTTAATTACTTATATGACGAATAAATAAATTGCGGCTAATTACTTATTTGACAAATAAATAAATTTTTTGCTTTACCTGATTATATATCTGGGTATCAAATTACTTATTAATTTGTCTTCAGTATTGATTAAATTTTTTGCTTTACCTGATTTTGATTAGTATTTTCTTTTCGTTAAAATTTTATTACTCTTATCGTAGCTGTTGCTTGCTTTTGGTGAATGATACCTGACTATGAATGAGCTCATTACATGTCAGACTGAGCTCATTGCATGGTGATGCAATAACTGTTAGACATTTAATTTTTTTTTTTTTTCCGATTCTGAATTTTAAGGAAATTTTTGCGGTTGCTGAGTAAGATTTTTGTGCCTTCATTCCACACTATGAAACCAAAGAATTAAAGAATATAAAATTAGATGTGGAATCTAAGAGATGTGAACTCAGTCAAAAGCAAAGACATCTAAAATCACTGGTAGCAGAGGTACTGTGGCATGATGTGTCAATTATTTTGCCAGTTTGACGTTGCTCTTCTGGGGAAAAAATTCCTAATTTCTGAATCTAAATTCAAATTCGTTTAAGCAGGTAGGAGCTGCTAAAATGCAAGAACATGGCCAGAAAATGTGAAGAAATAATGGCAGAGGTAAGTCATTTTTCATTCTTCTTTGATTGATATAATAGTTTATGATTTCTATCTGCTATATTTATCATATGAAATCATGTTATATGGTTACATCATACCCTCTTTGTGATAAAGCTATTGGTTTGGTTTATTCCGAATTATTATGATTTTTGAGTTATACTGTGGTTGCAGGAGTGGCATTAATACTGCTTGGTAACATTAATTTTCTATTTTTCTGACTCCAATTTTATGAATTAAATTTTATCTGATTTGTCATGATTTTTTATGTATGTGATCTGGCAGGTAATTCTTTTTGGTGATCAATTATATTATTGAATCTGTTAAATTTTTTTATTTGGACTTTCAGCTAATAAGATACACAATAACATTTCACACCCTTAAGTTTTCCCCCGTTTATGAATTGTACCAGACCTCCTTTCTGTTTTGACATCATTAATTATCACATATCCCTAATCTATTATCTTTTATTGGTTCCATTTTGTTCAGGATGCATGGAAGTACTGCGCATTTGTGGTTCAAAATCTGGGAGGGGGTTTGGTGAGTCGTGTTTTTCAGTCCTCTTTATCTTTGATTTTTTCCCCTTTTATTGCCCATATGTGTTATTTGTATTGTGTTTCCAGCATTATGTTTCTAAAAACTTGAACTAGACTACGCATTAACTACGCAATAAAGATTTGAAGATGGAGAACACCCTCCACCGCGCCTAAAATTTGCTATTTTTGTTACTCAAAGGTTACATATGATATCTAATAACTCACTTCTCTCGCAATTCCGTGAATGCTAATGGTTATAGCATACTTTATTTGCATAAATTGGGACTGACAGTGCAATCAAAGGATATTTGTTCGCCAATACCCCATTGTTTGCCTCTTTCATAGTTTGTCGTTACAATAAGTTTTATGTCATATGAGAGCCATGGATTCCACATCCAAACATGGATTCCATAGACTGGTCCAGGAACCCTTGGTCTACTTTTTGAGCATAGTATCCATCCAGCCTTCTAAAATCTGAATAGACCTTTGAATTGCTTCAAACTCTTGATTAGTGTCTTTGTATTTGAGAGCGGAATTAGTGAATATACTGTTGCAAATTGGATCTGTTGCTTACTGATTATTTATACAATTTGAGAAGAGAGATGACTGGGCTTATGTTTGCAAATGAGTTTATTTGCATTCTTTTTATCCTTATTCCTTTTAAGGAGCAAATATAGATTTAGGTTGCAGCTTCTTGAATAGTACTTATTTGCTTTTCATTTCTTCGCTTAATCAACCTGGATATTTCAAGATTTCTTTAATTAATCCTCAAAAAACTATGGGGAGAGGGTTTTGAAATTTTTCGCTCAAATCTTCATTTTTCTCTTTCGTTCATGTGGCTTTCTAGAAGGTGTAGGAGGACCAGCTATCTCTTCCTAGAGTAGGATTAGTATGTGTTTTGATTGGATCGTGTAATTTCAAGCATCCATAAATGTTCTCATTTACGGTAGATGTTGAATTTATGATACACCAAAGAAATGTCTTTTATTTATACTCACAAATTATTTTACTAAAATGACCAACTTGCTTATTTCTCTCACCACTATTTCTCCAATCACTTGAGCACACAACACTTGTGCTCAATTCTTAGTCACACCTCACGCCCACTAACTAAACACTCATCACTCCACTCTTTCACACACACTACTCAAATGCATGCTGGTTTAGGTATTTATAGACAATGAATGGCGGTGGTCTTGTCTCTAGAAAACTCCATGCATGTCGGCTGCATTCCTTCTTGGCTGCTTCCTTTTTCTTGCAACTTGCTATATTTTATTCTCATTTTCTTATGCAACTTGCTGCTCCAGAATTTTCAAGAAAACGTTGGCTACCATTTCTTGAGTCAACTAGGCTGGTTGTGATGCTTTTCTAA
>CAVNYN010214146.1:0-10993 GCA_963692815.1 Nyctanthes arbor-tristis | reverse complement strand
GGCACACAGACTTTCCACCAAATTTTTGTCAAGGCCACACTCTGTTGTAAGATGTACTTTGTAATTTTGCACATTAAAGTTAACTTGAGGACATTAGAATATAAAGCTAAGTTAATAAAATGGTTTACGTTTCTGCCATGTGTTTGAACAAATACTACAGTTTTAGTTTCTTATTTGTGGCTGTTTTATTTTAGATGAAGGATGAACCTTGCATTTGGTATTTTTCTTTGTATGAGATGTGAATGATCATTTAGAGATCCATTTCATATCTACTCACTTGATGGCAGCTTGATATATGTTTGTTTAGTTTTGACTTTGGAGGTTTTGTTTAGTTTTGACTTTGGAGGTTGGCGGCACTAGCTTATTTTTTTTTAAATTTTTTTTAAAGAGAAGTATCTAATCGAAAATCAAAATTCGAGATACAATTTTATTAATTATCAAAAGTAATTACAAAGCAAAAGAGGGGACTTATGTGCCTTAACTCCAAAATCATTACAAATTTGTAGGAGCAAATAGTATGCATGAATTTAACACTAAGTATGATGCATGAGACCTATCTAGCCCGAATACAAGGCATATGCATCATATCTAATCCAAAGAGGCCCTATAGCCGGGCCGGTACAGTGATGAGGCGAGTGAGGCCGGCCCCTCAGGCCCAAAAAATTTAAGGGCCTGTAATAATTTGTTATACCATGCCCAAATACTGAAAAATAGGGCTTAACTTAAGGGCCCATAATAATTTGTTAGGGCTTAACTATTAAAAAAGAAAAAGGCCCAAGAGATCGGAAGAAACAGCCTAAACAAAAAGGACTTGGCCCACTTTAGATCAAACCAAAACCAAAAGAGGAAAAAATTAAAATAAGGAACCCCAAGATATGGAACAATCGATGAAGCTTGTCTGAGAAGTAAGAAGAACTCGAATCAACAGTGTTCAACACAAAGTCACGAACCTCAATCTTCATTAATAGCAATAGCTGTTGCTTCTCATTTCTCCAGCCACACTCCATCCAGCCGTCTAGGTTCCAACTTTTGACCAATATAGTAGCTTCGTGACTCCATTAGCCGGTGCAATCGGGTATGCTTTCATAGCTTCATTGCTTCTAACCCTAAATCCTAATTCCTAGATTTCAATTGCTCTCAATTCTAAAGATCAATTGCATTTTTTTCTTGGCTACTCTACACTCTACAGATATCGTTCAATTTCAATTTTTCTTATCTACTGGGCTCCGAACTGGTAGTTCTGCATTTCTGCAACTCGAGTACTCCCTCCGCCACTCGCCAGCGAGTAGAGCAATGGTGAAGGACCAAAAGGAAATTGATGGATATTTTATTTTTAAAAGGTTTTTCCAGTAAATTGAAGATTTTGAGTTTCATGCTAATGGGATAGGGACTTTAGGAATTAGGAATTTAGGATGACTAGTTCACTATTATCTATTTATCTAAGTTATACTAAATAATAAAATAAGGCTCTAATTTCTACAATATTTGTTAGAATTAGTAGAGAAACCAAGAAAATAAGTGTCATTGCTCATTTTACCGATAAGATTGAAGTTCTCCAATAAGGCCCTAATTCCAATTGGTCCATTTGTTTGATATTAGTATTATAAGATAGTTCTGACAGTGAGGATTACAATAGAATTTAGCAAATGATTGGGAATTCCTGGTCAAGCATTTAGCAAATGATTTGGGAAATGAGAATTCTAGATTGTGATCTGTGCATTTAGCTAGAGTTGGCTACTTATGGGATAATTCTTGGTTGTTGAATGTATTTTGAAACTAAAAAGAATGTACAATGTCAATATATTCTTAGGAGAAGAAGAATTAGTGTTATGGATTTATTATGGAATTAGTGTAAAGCATATATTTTCAAGGTTCGGAATTGATTGAAATAATATATGGAATTAAGTATTATCATGAATTGATTAATATGAATTTCTGGACTTAAGCACATATTTTCAAGGTTCGAGAATTGATTGAAATAATATATGGAATTATGCATTATCATGAATTGATTAATATGAACTTCTGGACTTACTTAAAGGTCATTTTTGGTTTTGCTTATTTGTGCGTGTGTGTGTGTGTTTTTTTTTTGGGTTTCTTTTTATATTTAATGTACGGTATATTATTGTGCATTTCATTTTATATATGTTTATTTAATGATAAAAGGATTTCTTTTTTTTTTTTTTGGTGGTTATGGCTTATGTTGGGAGCCTATTTTAAGGAGGTCAATTCGGGCCCTAGAAATCACAGGGCCGGCCCTACCTGTAGAGTCTTGAACACATGTGGCTCATAAACCTCTCCCTTAACTTGAGTTTGGTACCCGACAGATGCAAAGAAGTCAGACATTGTATTCCCTTCCTGCAAAAAATTCACTACAATCTGAAAAAAGTTCTATAATAACAACATTTTGCGATGACATGAAATGTCGTTGCTGTTATAGCAGTGACATCATAATGTCGTCGCTGTAGGTTGTGTCTAAAGGGATGACAAGTGATGTCCCTGCTGTATATTGATACCTGTAGCGACGACACATAAAAGAGATCACTATATTTCTTGATTTAAAACGAAAGCCCATAAATTCCCACTTTTGTTATTGTATTTGCCGACGAAAAATTGTTCTATAGGGAAGATATTCGTTACTATAGTTGTAATAATTTATATAATATATATTCTAAATGCAAGATATTAATTGAAAGTAAATCTAGTCCAATTGGTTAAGTACTTTGTCTTTGCATTCATGGTCACTGGTTTGACTCCTGGGATGAGCAAAACAATGTGTGTAATTAAATATGGATGGAAATGGGCCGGGCTAAGGAGTGGGTCGGGTCGGGTTAAAAATTTTTTTGATGACCAAAACCCATAGAATTTACAGCGACGAGGTGGTCATCGCTATAAATGTCGCTACAATTGCCCAAATTGTTGTCACTATTGGCCTATTGGTATGGGCCTATACTGACGACATCGTCGTCGCAAAAAAATCGTTGCGATAGGTCTATAACAAAGAGATTTTGGCCTATAGGTGTTATTTCTTCAAGTAATTTTTTTTAAGAGTGAATTGTTAGAGTAAATACATGTTGCAAATTGAATTATCATTCACCACATATTAAGAGTTAAATTATCATTAATTAATCTCCATGTAATAGTTCAACTATTACTCATTGTAAAATTACAATACGTACATGTTTCGACTGATGACATCATTAAAGATTGCCTATTGGCATTGGTTTAATGAGTCAATTTTCTCCGGCCGACAAGCGTTTTTGCTTTACTTACCCACATATTCAGACCATAGTTGATAGGTTTCTTTCACACAACCCTTAGCGATTGTGGCTATGGCCGGAAGTAGCTCTAGTGTCATGACCCTGTGCGCTGCCGAAAACCCTATTGGTAATTCAGTTGCAACTGGTGGCCATGGCAGTATAGTAACTTTGGCATATTACAAATCTTTCGTTTAATGTTTCTGTTCCTATATTCAAAATAATATTTTATGTCCCATTTTTAGGAACGACATTTTATTGTGCAAAATAAATTTTTCATAACTATGTGGGGAAAAAACAATGTGAAAATAAATGATAAATGATAAATTATTACATAATAAACAATCCTTAGTCAAACTTCAGATGGCAATAAAAAGGTGAAATAAGGGACACTGAGTAGACATATGTTGTCAAATACGACGAAAACCAATCGACAGAGAAAATGACAAAAAGCAAAATTAGGAGATGAAGCGAGGTAAGCCGTAGCAAATCTCCTTAAGACAGATTTCGCCCCCGTTAATGATAGGTACACACGGAATACGGACGTCCGTCTCCCAAGATACAACGCTCCTTCAATATCGATACCGCACTTTCATACCAACCTTAACAGTCGAACGTTGACCAATAATACTCTTCAATACTTGGAATATTTTTTAAAATAAAAGGGATGAATTTAGAAACAAGGAATAGAAGATATATTTCAGATAATTTTTGAAATGAATAAAATGATTTCTAGGGGTCCCTATATATAGACGTTGGAAAGACACATCTTCAAAACACATGACTCTAATAAAGGTCACAACCGTTGGAATAATACATTATAAAAAGACACGTCTTTAAAAGACATGTCTTTAAAAGACATGACTCTTATAAAGGTTACAATATTTGGAATAATGCCTTATAGAAAGGACACACCGGTTAGGAAATAATCATATCTAAAAGTCAGAAACATTCACTCATAAGACACGACTATTCGTCTAAAAATATTATAGAACATTCTAGAATATTCTAATATTTAATTCTAACGTTTTACGAGTTTAAGCGATACCTGTGACATTAATTTCTCATTCACCCAAAATTGGTTTAGAAAAATTAATTCAAATACGAAATAAAATTGGAATCTAAAATCCAATAACCAAATAATAATATCTACTTAAACAATTGTCAAAGTGGTCAACACCTACTTTGCGTACCAATTTCCAACAATTCCCCACATGAATGAAAATTAATGTGAAGGCAATGCAACATTGAAGAGTATAGCTGAAAGATAATGCATCAAGATAGGTAGCTTTCGCTTTGAACCTTCTTTAGTAAAAATCTACTGGACTCACTTGGCTAATCAGTGAATGCAACGTTTTGAACTGTCAGCCGTTATTGTGAGCCTAGACAATAGACCAAACACATTACCTCTCATATCAGTCTTGGTTCTCTATTGTGTTCATTATTTCAACCCTGAACTACTTGGGTTATGTGAGTGCTTTAGAGAATTTGCCTAAGTAAAAGTCTCAATGAACCGGCCTTGTTCACACTTACATAGGTGATGTACTATAAAGAGTACCCTACAATATCCCACTTGTACATATTGCAAGGTATAGTCATCATTAAAATCATAACTTATCCTTAACATTTTTTGTAGGCAGCACTTTTGCATCATAGAAACGGGAAAGAGTGTAAACCTCCAAAGTACTTCTCTTCGAGTTAATCATAACCAGTTTTCCTATTGAACCCAGTCTGTGGGATCTCCAGTCACCAGGTTAAGGTTTCCGTCAAGTTAACTCATCTTGTTTTTAGTCTTTAACCCCATTTCCCTCGATGTGCACTCTATTCTCTCTCACGATAACCCTTTTGTAAACGGATCCGCTAGGTTAGCTTTCGATTTAACAAAGTCAATGGATATTGTTCCATTTGAGAGTAATTGTCTAATGGTATTATGTCTACGACAAATATGTCTTGACTTACCATTATACACGAAATTTTCTGCCCTGGCTATAGTTGCTTGATTATCACAACGAATACATATAGCCGGCATTGGCTTTGGCCATATTGGAATATCTTCCACAAAGTTTCTAAGCCATTTTGCTTCCTCTCCTGCTTTTTCTAAAGCAATAAACTCAGATTCCTACACGACGCTCTTCCGATCTATACAAGTCTGCTTAGAAGACTTCCATGATATGGCACCACTACTAAGAGTAAACACATAGCCACTAGCTGACTTTGATTCATCTGTGTCAGAGATCCAATTGGCATCATTGTATCCTTCAATTATAGGAGGATATTTCCCATAATGTAATGAATACTCTCGGGTTCGCTTTTAGTATCCTAAAACTCTAAGTAATGCACTCCAATAATCATTACTAGGATTACTTGTGTAGCGACTTAGCTTACTTACCGCATAAGCTATATTTGGCCTAGTACAATTCATCGAGTACATTAGACTACCAATTATTTGGGAATATTCTGACTGTTGTTTTCCATTTCCAATATTCTTATAAAGAACTACATTTGGAAGAAATGGATTATTAGTCTCTTTAATGCCATGGTTCTTGAACCCTTCAATCACTTTATCTACATAATGATTTTGTGATAGCGTCACCCCATTGGGTGTCCTAGTGATTTTCATTCCCAAAATTATATGTGCTTCACCCATATCGTTTATATCAAAATTACTGGTGAGCATTTTCTTTGTTTTATTGATGACTTCCATATTACTTCCTAATATGAGCATGTCATCTATATATAGACAAACCATAGCATATGTATTTCCAAATTTCTTTGAATATACACATTTATTAGACTCATTTATAGCGAATCCATTTCTGATCATGGCATTGTCAAATTTTTCATGCCACTGTTTAGGAGCTTGCTTTAATCTGTATAAGGACTTAACAAGTTTACAAACTTTGTTCTCTTGTCCTTTTACTTTAAAGCCTTCCGGTTGTTCCATATACACTTCTTCATTTAAATCGTCATTTAAAAATGTAGTTTTAACATCCATTTGATGTATATGCAAATTGTATATGGCTTCTATAGCAATTAACAACTGTATGGATGTAATTCTTGTTACAGGAGAATAAGTATCAAAGAAGTCAATCCCTTCTTTTTGTTGATACCCTTTTGCAACCAGCCAAACCTTGTATTTGTCAATAGAACCATCAGGCCTTAATTTCCTTTTAAAGATCCATTTACATCCAATTGGTTTTGATCCTTTAGGAAGATCAACCAGCTGCCAGGTATTGTTACTTAATATGGATTCCATTTCACTATTTATAGCTTCCTTCCATAATGAAGAGTCTGGACTTTTCATAGCTTTATCAAATGTTTGAGGCTCGTTTTCAACCATATAGGTAATAAAATCTGGACCAAAAGTTTTAAAAACTTTTGCTCTTTTACTCCTTCTTGGTTCAGTTTCTTCATTACTTTCAAAAGTAATGTCTTGAGATCTCTTTTGAGAAGTTTCAACAACATCTCTATTTTTAGGAAATATGTTTTCAAAAAATTCAGCATCTCGAGATTCAATAATAGTATTCACATGAATATCACTTATTTCAGATTTATGCACTAAAAATCTATAAGCGTTACTATTCATTGCATATCTAATAAAAATGCAATCAACGGTTTTGGGTCCTAACTTAATCTTTTTAGGAGGTGGAACTGCCACTTTAGCTAAACACCCCCACACTTTTATGAATTTATAGGAAGGCATCCTACCTTTCCATAATTCATACGGTATTGAACCAATTTTCTTGTGAGGAGCTCTATTTAAAATAAAGTAGCTGTTAAGACCGCTTCCCACCACAAGTTCTGTGGTAAACCTGAACTTATAAGCATAGCACTAATCATGTCTTTTAAAGTTCTATTTTTCCTCTCAGCAGTTCCATTTTGCTGCGGAGTGTATAGAGCCGTTGTTTGATAAATGATACCAAATTTAGAACATAATTCATCAGAACTTGACGAATCATATTCACCACCCCTATCGGATCTTAACACCTTAATGGTTTTTCCGAGTTGATTTTCAACTTCATTTTTGTAAGTGACAAATGCATCTAGTGCCTCGTCCTTACTACATAGCAAATATACATAGAAGTATCTGCTATGATCATCGATAAATGTAATAAAATATTTTTTACCACCTCGAGATGGAACAAAATTTAAATCACAAATGTCGCTATGTATCAAACCTAACGGTTCACTACACCTTTCAACGGAGTTAAGAAGTTTTTTTAGCAAATTTTGCTTCAATACGAATTTCACATTTTTGATTGTCATTAAAATCAAGTTTAGGAATAAGCGCTAAACCTACAAGTTCCCTTAACGAAGAATGGTTCACGTGTCCTAATAGATTATGCCACAAAATGGAAGACTCACACAAGTAAACAGAATTGTTAATTTTATTCATAGCTTGTGGGTACAAATAGATGGATTTTTTTATCCACCTACACGACGCTCTTCCGATCTCAATCTATCAAGCAAATAGCCCTTTCCAATATACATGCCACCCTTAGTAAGTACAAACTTATTGGACTCAAAAACAATTTTAAATCCTTTCTTGATGAGAATAGAACCAGAAATCAGATTCTCCCTAATATTGGGGACATGCATAACATCATTCAATGTTAATTCCTTTCCGGATGTGAACTTCAGAATCACTTTCCCGATTCCTTCGACCTTAGAAGATGTAGAATTTCCCATATAGAGATTTTCATTATGATCCACCTTCTTATATTCAGCAAACAGACCCCTATCTGCACAAATATGATGAGTGGCTCCTGTGTCTAACCACCAATCCTTTGCATTAGATACCAAGTTAACTTCAGAAAAAACAGCAGACAAGTTTATGTCGGCAACATCTGAAGTAATGTTGTCAGTTTCAGTAATGTTGGCTTGGGTAGATTTCTTTGCATTTTTCTTTCTGCTTCGACAGTCCTTTGCCCTATGTCCTGGCTTCCTGCAATTGTAACAGTCACCTTTTGAAATGTTTAGCATTTTTGTCATGTTTATTGTTATTGGAAGAGTCAGAATGCTTCCGTTTCTTGTTCTTAGACCCTGAGTCTTCTACCACATTAGCCTTTGGTTCCATATTGTGCGTTGCATTTTTCTTTTCAGCAACTCAGTTGTCTTCTTTAATACGAAGTCGAACAATCAAATCCTCCATTGTCATCTCCTTGCACTTATGCTTGAGATAATTTTTCAAATCTTTCTATAGTAGAGGCAGCTTTTCAATCATTGCAGCAATTTGAAAAGATTCACTTAATGTCATACCCTCGGCTTCTATGTCATGAAGGAAAACTTGCATTTCTTGAACCTGACTCATAACAGTCCTTGAATCAGCCATCTTGAAGTCCAGAAATTTACCAACAAAGAATTTCTTTGTCCCTGCATCTTCAGTCTTGATTTTTTGTCAAGGGACTCCCACAGTTCTCAAGCCATCTTGTAATTGCAATACACATTATATAATGTGTTATCCAGCCCATTAAGGATATAGTTCCGGCATAAAAAATCTGCATGTTTCTATGCATCAATAGCCAACTGTGTGTTCTTGTCGGTTTCATTCTCCGGGGTTTGCACAAGGCATTCTTCACGCAAAAATTTTACCAAGTTGAGCGTTGTCAAATAGAATAACATCTTTTGTTGCCAATGTTTGAAGTCAATCCCACTGAATTTTTCTGGTTTCTCATGTGGTGAAGCCGGCGGCATGACAAAATTCACTAGTATCGTTACTAGCCATTTTCTGTTACCAAGTACAGAAAATAAAATTCAATCAATACGTAAAAAATTTACGTAACAAGAAAAGAAATGTAGAAGAAGAGAAAAACAAATATGTCTTAAGATTGTTGTCAAATACAACGAAAACCAATCGACAAAAAAAAAACGACAAAAAGCAGAATTAGGAGACGAAGCGAGGTATGCCGTAGCAAATCTCTTTAAGACAGATTTCACCCCGTTAACGATAAGTGCACAAGGAATACGGACGTCTGTCTCCCAAGATACAACGCTCCTTCCAAGATCTATACCGCACTTTTATACCAACCTTGACAGTCGAACCTTCACCGATAATACTCTTCAATACTTGAAATATTTTTTAAAATAAAAGGGATGAATTTAGAAACAATGAATAGACGATATATTTCAGATAATTTTTGGAATGAATAAAATGATTTCTAGTGGTCCCTATATATAGACGTTGGAAAGACACGTCTTCAAAAGACAAGACTCTAATAAAGGTAACAGCCGTTGGAATGATACATTATAAAGAACCACGTCTTTAAAAGATATGACTCTTATAAAGGTTACAAAATTTAGAATAATGCCTTATAGAAAAGACACACCGGTTAGGAAATAATCATGTCTAAAAGTCACAAACATTCACTCATAAGACACGACTATTCGTCTAAAAATATTCTAGAACAATTTAGAATATTCTAATATTTAACTGCAATGTTTTACGAGTTTAAGCGATACCTGTGACATTAATTTCTCATTCACCCAAAATTGGTTTAGAAAAATTAATTCAAATATGAAATAAAATTGGAATCTAATAACCAAATAATAATATCCGCTTAAACAATCGTCAAAGTGGTCAACACCGATTTTGCGTACCAATTTCCAACAACATATGCAATCACAATTTCCCTTTTGGACAAAGCAGTTTCCAAAAATCTTCCGTCCTTATAAACGGCTAGCCGTCCTTTCATATCAGCCATCATTATTGTGTCATCCTCGAACATATACAAGGGCTTGCTGTATAACCCTTCTAACTGATTGCAAGAGATACTAAACATTATCGTCACAGATTCCACAATGCCATATTCTTTCATCAGCCATATATCGTAACATATTTCGGGGCGTAGGCAGAACACAGAAAGCTTGTCTTTTAACACACATAGGCTTGGTCTCTCTAAATCACTAATTGCTTGTGGTAGAGCAAACTTTCTGTATTTTACATCGCTGATACCTAATGAAAGAAGAACATGGTGAGAGCCCAGATTCATGTTACCAAGCAAATGGAAAGCTCCATTCGACATGTTGTTTCTCTCAAAGAAGCCGATATATGGGCATGGGGAATCATTGTTGACATTTCTTCATGAGGAGCCAGTTTGCATTGAATAGGAATACACGCCATACAAACAAAAAAAAAAGCCAGAACGATAATTAACAAATCCAAAGGCTTTGTAGACATCAAAGCTTGAGTCATAAGCTAATAAATAAAAATATTGGATTATATTTCGATCTGGTTTCTTATCTTCTTTACGACAAGTCAGGATTTTCTCCGTTTCTCTGGTGGCAGGGTTTCATATAATGACATCTCCTCCATAACTCCAATGCAAAACAAGCTTTCACAGCTATTATGAAAACACCCAGAGACTCGTAACGGCTCTCCTACTCTAATGGGAAGTTCAAGTTCAATCACGTCCTTGCAAATAGGTTCTCCGGATGATAAAGATGAAAGGGAGCATGAAAAAGCACTTCGTCCAACAGTTTCAAATCGAGGAACAAGAATGGCTTTTTCCCCCAAGTTTGATTGATGGAAGTGTTTCTTTTTGAAGACGGGATCGCCGGAAGTCAAATTGTAGAATGATTTTGAAACATAATTTAATCGCATCAGGGGCCTTACCGGAAGCCTTGAGAGTATTTCAATTATGATATCCCACAGTAAGTAGTCTGAAATTGTTATGTTCTTGGGGAACCGACCTAGAAAAATATGTAGTGGGAGAAAATTAAAATAAAAACAAAGACTT
>CAVNYN010214137.1:0-14189 GCA_963692815.1 Nyctanthes arbor-tristis | reverse complement strand
AAAAAGAAATCAACCACAGCTTCCACTAAGCCATTGTTAATGATCAACCACGCTATGCTCCACCCATCCATTCCAAATAGAGACTTTTTCACCTCTTCAATAGTGGGAGTAGCAATCAGCCTATTATTCTCCTCCTCAGTGATAAGGTGTGGTATATTCTGTAATTGATCATCTTCATATTCCCTAGTCTCAGCTGAGAACACTTTCTGAAAGAAAGAAACAGCAGATTTTTTAATATATTGCAAATCCTCCGTCCACTCTCCATATTCTCTCCGTATCCTGGTGATTCACATGAAAGTATTTGGTATTTCTATCACCATTAGTCAACCATCTATCTCCAACCTTTTTGCTTCCAGAACATTTCCTCCTCCTTCAAAGCTTTGCTTAAATGAGCATAACAACAGTATAAAGCTGCTCTATATACTACTAGAAAACAGGGTATCACTGACGGATTTTTTCCGACGAATCAAGGTCCACAGGAAATTTCCGACGGACCTTGATTCCGTCGGAAATTTCTTACGGAAAAATTTCTTACGGAACGATAATTTCGTCAGAAATTTCCAACGGCCTCCACTTGTCCATCGGAAATTTCCGATGAACACAATATGTTGTCGGAAATTTCCGATGGAAATGAAAGCCGTCGGAAATTTCCGACGGAACTTAAAGCCCATTGGAAATTTTCGATGGAAATGACAAACTGTCAGAAATTTCCGACGGAATTTCCGACCGACTTGAATTTCCATCAGAAATTTCCGACAGAAAGTATCCATTTCCGTCGGAAATATCTTTAAAAATATATCTTACTCTTCCTTTATAAAATCTTGAAAGTTTTCTTTTTTTATTATACTAAATATTGTTAATTAAAACTTTTTTCAATAAGTTTGAGATAAGTTTTATTTCTTAATACAATAATAATTTATTCCAATTACTTTATTAATAGGTTTTAATTTTAATATGCATAATGTTCTATAATAAATATACATTAACTTTTAAATTGTAAAAAATATATAGGAGATATATTAACTTTTTTGCAAACTAGAAGATAAGTTGTTAACTGATATATATATATATATATATATATAGCAAGTAAAATTCTGTTCTAGATTTAAAACGTTACAAAAAATTAAAAGTGTTATTAATATTCAACAACCCTTAGATATGAAATAGAAAATAATTTATGTTTTTGTATCCATAATTAAAAGTACAAACTAAAGTTACAAAAAAGAGCAAAAAAAATAATAATAAAAAAATAAATGCGAACAATCTCCACATTGGATACCAGTTGACATGGAATATAAATAAATATAAAAAATAGAATCTTAGTATGCATAACAATCATTGTATGTATAAAATTCAAAAGACATTAAGTAGTTAGGTGTCATCCATCAACTATTATTAGATATATGTGTGGCATGTGTATACATATATAATCATTTATATCTACTCCATTCGCATATATGACTCGTACACTTGTCTTACGATAAGATCGATTACATGCACTCTTATAATGTCCGGAAATTCATTTGTAAAAATATTAGTGGTTAATGTTTAAAACAATGACTATAAATAAAATGACATATTAATTTTATATTAATTGATACAGACAAATAAATTTAGACAATAAATGACAAATATGAAATAATATATACCAAAAGTTTAATTAATAAAAAACTCCAATGTTTGAAAGGAAAATTCAATATTATTTAATTAGCAAAATTACTCGAACATACTTTATATAAATTTCGGAGCAATATATTAACAAGAATGCATGGTAGCCTAGCGGTTGGGACTTTACCCCCAACCGCCAGGTCTTGGTTTCAAATGTCCTTGGGTGCATAAGGGGCAAATAAAAGTCGCGGGTTACCGGTTCGGGTTGGGGCCTCTCGCTGGTGTTGCGGGTCGGTTGGACCAAAAAAAAATTTTTTATTATTTTTTGCGCCCGGAATTTCGAAATTTCTGACGGATTCAAAATTTCCGTCAAAAACATTAGCGAGCAGGGTATCACCGACGGATTTTCTGATAGAAAAATTCCTTCAATGAAGATTGTTTCCGACGGAATTCTTAGCATCACCGATGGAATTTTCCGTCGGTGAAGCCCTGTTTTTTCGTAGTAGCTTCAAGAGTTTTTCTGATCACCTCATATTCCTTCTTTTTTTCTTTAGCCATCTATTTAGCTTGTATAATGTTAACGCTAATATTGCCAAATTGGGTTCTGTTCCACTGCCTGAGAACTGTTTTGATTGTTCCAACTTGTAATAAAACCCAAAAAGACCTTTAAAGAAAGGCACAAGTAGCTACTGCCAAGATTGCTTCACTGTATATCTGAAAATAAGCCATGATTATACTTAACATTCATGAACCTAAAGGAGGATTTGACCTGCTCAGCTTCAGTATCCTCCACGACCAATAAATGAAAATGATCAGAGGAATGCTTGCTAAGAACAGACACTTTATAAGAGAATCAAATCCCAACCAGGCAACCACCTATGATTAACCAACACCCGGTCCAACTTCTTCCGTAGATTACTTCTATTCCAGGTAAATACATCATCCATATGTAGTTCAAACAAATTACTATCCAATTCAAACCAATTACTATCCAACGGTAAAGCACCAAAATCAATCATAGATGTAGAGTCAGCAGTTAAAATAGCATTGAAATAACCTCCTATAATCCATGGCAAGTCAGTAATGTCTACTCTTTGTTTCAAGCTAGCTCATAATTCTCGTCTCATCATAGCAGTAGATTTGGCATAAATCACTGTAATTTGAATACTAAACCCTTCTTTTCTATATAAGAATGTCAAATGCTGTTCATTATCCTCCAACAAGGTAATTTGAACATCCTCATCCCACAATATATCCATATCTTACCCATCTGTTTATTCTGTAAATGAGGAGTCAAACTAGTATTACATATTGCTTCCTTATCCTTCATGAAAACTTCACCATCAGACATACTTCTCACGGGTTCTTGAGCATCATGACTCTCTTCCTGTAATTTCTTCAAAGTACCCAATCGCATGCAGATCTCTTCATCCTCAATGTTACTGATGTCCAGTTGTCTTAGATTTTCCTCCTTCCCCACCTCTGTCTCTGAAGGTTCTAACACTTATTTGACTACAGATTCCGAACCAATATGCTGAGCATGACTTTTAGGAGACACCGTTTGTTGACCCTCTTCGTCGTTTTCATTTAACCATTCAAATGGGTCGACACCTTCTTGAATCACCACTGCCTCAGAATACAAAGGATTGCCTTGATCAATAATGTCATGTATCTCCTGATCTTCCTCAATTAAGATTTCGCTACCTTTTTCAGACCTTTGTTTCATCAGCTCAGTCCCCTTCAAAACCGCTGGAGTATCCTGTCAGTGCATGAACAACTGGATTTCTTGATCTCCTAACCCCAAGTGAAATTGACTTCATGAATCTTATGAGTTAACGAACGACAATCATCAATAAGCCTACCAAAGTATATTCGGTCAGATTCACCATGTTAAAATTCTGTGAAAATGATCCTTAGCCTGGCTCATCAGTAATTACCAAGCAATTTTCCACATTGTCGGAGATTACCGACTGTGCCCTGTGTTGTTGGCAGTTTCGGATGGTTCTGCTTCCATCAGAAATCACTGACGTTCTTAATATATTCCTCAGTAATCACCGACGTGTCGGCAATATTCCGTCAGCGCTAACCCGTTTTCTAGTAGTGCAACTTGGAACCCAAAACTTTTACCTTCTCAACCATTAGTGCAATTGTAAAGAGCCTCATCTTCATTACCTGGGATTAGTGTTATTTGAATCTTCATCTATCTCAGGTATTATTTCTGCTAAATATCTTGTAAGCGAGTGATGCAGAAAAGGTTGATGTGGTACAAGATAAGGCATTGGCTTATCTAGATTGTTGGGACAATTGGACGAGAAAGCGCCGCATGCGTGACTTCAAATGGGCTTAAATTTTGCATACGCTGTCCGATTTTCGTCGATAATACCATTCCGGAAAGCACACTACGAGACGGACAAGACTCATCCCTTTGCCATGACATATGACGGATTTTGGCCGGGTGAGATTGTTTAGAGTGTCAAAACTGCATTTTTCTATTTTTTTATATGATTTTCGTATTTTCGTTATTTACTTTGTAAGCCCGACCCACTAAGGGAATGTTGGCCCGTCTAGTTGCTTTATTTATTTCCTCTTATAGATTTTTTCCATTGATTGACCTTGAATAAGAATTGAGTGTTTTCGATTTGCAATCCTATTTTGTGAGTAGAGTGCGTTGTAGACTACGGTCTGCATCAGCGAGTCAGCACTATCAGTTGGGATGTCAACTCTGTCAATTGCCTTTACACCAATATAAACCGCATGTTAGATTATATAATTTATTAGCTTTTCTGTAATTTTAGAAGATAATATAAGTATAATTTTCACTTAAACCTTGCCAGTGCAAAAGATTTGCCAACACACAAACAATTAATAGACAAGAATATACATTCACTAGTATCACATCCATTCATGAAAAAGTAAATACATTCCTTTTCCCCATTCTTCAAAGAGAGTCTTTCAAGTGTCTGGTCTCGAAGTTGTAGTTGCAAAGGCTACGGAATAGATGTGAAGAAGTCCCATGCCATCGGCTTTAGCTGTTGTTCGGACAAACAAACAAATTAAAGGAGAGTGTTTGGCATACAAGGGCAATATGAAACACTATGTTTGATGGGCATATAAGACCATGATCTTATGAATAATAATAGCACTTCCCTGACTAATAATTTTAGTCCTTGAGAACGTCATATGAAAATCTGACAATAGCGTCAAAAGTAATGGACAATACATCAAGTAGGAAATAAAGTTAAGGAGAACCGAGACAAATTTACATGAACCGACAACATAAAAACCCACCAATGGGTTTACCAAATTGACCGTAAAACCCAAGATTCAACTAAAATGCATTTACAAATATATATCAGATAAAGCAACTACAAACATGTATGCCAAAAGTAGTAATTCCTATAGCGTAAGTGACCGGGAGCAACCGCCTCAACGTGGGAAAGCCGAGAAAGTCGGGATTCTTCTTCTAGATGAAATAGTATGTTTGCAAAAACCCTAATACAATTGATCGACTGGCAGGAAAACATAATTGATCTATGAAATTGTAATAAGACAGTGTTTGTTAGAAGATATTAGTAACTGGACTCTGCATGGAGCTACAATTGATTCAGGATTGTTATTTGTATAACTAATTTTGTAATTTTTATTGAAAGGAGTTTTCTTTAAGATGTGTAGTGGAAAAGATGAAAAATATTTTAGGAACTCTCACCCTAAACTCTAAAGATCAGTTTGGTTATTTTTTATGCTTTCTGAAAATTGTTGTTTTGATCTACTAGTCAGTCCATCCGAAAATGTCCAACGGATCCACGTGGACTTGATCATATTAAATTAATTAACTATTATGTCCATCGGTTGGAAAAGATATATATATATATATACACACACACACACAGAGGAGATTGAGAAGATGATATGACTGCTTTATACTTTCTCCCTTATATTCTTTAGTAATTGGGAAGAATTTTGATTTTGAGACTTTTCTTTCTGTGAAGGATGAAAAACTTATATATATATATATATATATAAAAAACCGTTTAACAACGTGAATTTGAAACTCAAACTTTTAACGTACATAATAAAGATCTATTCTTTAAAATCCGGACCCAATCATTGATTTGAGATATTGATAAGGTCAATATTCTCATTTCATCCCATAAAAATATGTTCATTTACTTTTTTGTTTGTTTCGAATTATAGTTCACTTCCTGGGAGCATATCACTTTTTCATTTTTTTTAATTATTATTATTATTAAATATAATTAGAAAGCACATAGCTAGTTAACTGTGGATTGCCGACCAAAAAAAGTCAACAGTGGGTTGGCAAAGAATCAGAATTTTATAATCTCTCATATTATTCTCTAGTTGGGAACAAGAGTTGATTTACCTTTTTTCTTTTCAAATGAGTAAGAATTTAGTATTTGAATAGAATCAAGATTCTAACCAGAGACATTCACCAAACCCAACTTTAACATGTGATACACGCCTCTATATATATTCTTTTCTTGGAATGAGGAGTTAAATGTTAATTATCATTGTCACCATTAATTAAAGAGAATTCGACCCTTAGTTCTTGGTAACATTTTCAACAAACTCTATTTCTTTCTTCAAGTTTTCTTCATATGAAATCAACAATAATTCTTTGTGACTATAAAGGTCATTTTGAATTTGTTCTCATATTTACTTTTGTCTCTTCAGGAGATATAAGTGTGTGTGTGGAGTCATATATAGTTTAAATATATGTATATATATTCTCTATTTTGGATACAGAGGCCAGAAGTATCAATCATACTTTTCTTTAAGAAATATTTCACCCTCTGAATACTTTCTTGAGGTTAAAAATAATTAAATATCTAGTACGATTTGTGAAATGACAATTAGCTGTATTCAATCGCTTTCAGATAACAATATTAACATCAACAGTGTTTATATTTACCGTGAGCAAAACTCTCAAGTTAATTAAAATTTTGATGATTGAGGGTACGTGGATATGACCAAAGTGATAAAATAACTAATGTTGACTGAGAATGAGAAGTTTGTAATACTCTCTCATACATTGATATTGTTATTGATCTCCATCTAGTTTACTTTTCTCTTAAAATGAGGAACAATTTAATAAGTATTTGAATGGATTGATTAAAGAGATTCATGACATTGTGGAGAGAATACATAGAAATGTGAAAAATAATAATAATTTAAAGAGAATATATATATGGTTAGTATTAGGTTATCAACAGGTTTTGCTTCATCAAAAGAATAATTGAATTTTGCTAACGAAAATGAAATTTTATTTTTTTCCATTTTGGGTTTCTTAGCCTGAATGCCTCGCGTAACGACACTCCACACATTCCTAAAAAACTAAAGGGAAAAAAAATCCAAAGTTGAAAAAAGTTTGATAAGAAACAGAAATGTTTTAGTACCAATCGAGGAGGTGAACACCTGTTACGTGGATACGGAGTATCAATACAATAACTAATAATTAATACACAATAATCATTTTAAACCATTAATAAAAAGTGGTATTCACATATATTTAACTATAGCAATATTGTCGCTTATTCTACATGTGTATTATTAAATTGCAAAAATCACATAATTAATATAAACTTGTTCACGTGTAACGTCTACAAGGCATGCTTATATCTTCGAATCCTTGTCCTTTTATGAGTAATTTGCGCTAAAAAACATAAGGACACATATCAAAGTTAGTTTCTTGTTACGAATTTTGAAAGAACATTTTAATCTGTAGAATCGATTGATTAGATGAACATAAGTTACTATACATATTTGTTTGAGGATGCATGTTTAAGATGTTACGAAAATGACATGATATATGCCGGCGTCGATAACACAACATTTTACGTGCTCCATTACTTGATTCCGGAGCTACTCGTTTGCAGACCGTAAGGCTTCTACCTGGATTGACAAGACCAAATGGCATAAAACCACGAGTTAAATTTGTTCTTTTAGTTAGTCAAATGCTCTTTATTAATCCTTCCAAACTACTTTAATTACCCTTTGCTCCTTCGATTCTTTAAAATATTGTCCTTAATATTTAAGAAAAATATGTGTTAATCTCATATTAAATTAAATTCGATCCCATACGAAGGCGTGATCTAACAATACTTTACTGGTTGGATGGTGCGCTTATTTCTATTCAGACTGTCTTCTACCTTTATTAGTTTGAAAAGTTTTTTCGATGTCTCTGGTTCCGTTTGGGCAGTCCTGGTACATATGATAACGTAATCGGTACTCAGAGTTGCTTCAAATTCTTCATTACATAGTTAATTAATTAAGCTCAAAAGTAAACAGAATTAAGTTGCTCTAGAAAAATTTTTAGTTATTAATTCAAGGTGATCAAGTAAATAATTACGCGTATTTTTGTTCAAGATCCTCTCTCTCTTTCCTCTAACGTTCCAATAGTCCCTCAAAATCCTGCAATATATAGCCAACAAGCAAAACTCGCCATTAACAATTTAGAATTGGATTGAGAAACTGAATCAGGGAGACAATTAAATGTATGCTATATGTACATACATTCTGACTAGCCATTGTCGGATTCTTTTGATCTTGAGCTTGTCTGGTAATGTTGCTTTACGATCCTACGAGTTGAATCTACAGAGAAATTGAAGGGAACTTTTTTAGCAGAACTACAAGTTTAAAATATGTACCCGAGGTTTATTATATATACACGGCACACATGTCACAAAAGATCCCATGCTTGATTGACATTAATGTACGCATCTAGTCCATTATTCTGCTATCATTGATTTTGATATTTGAGAGATATGTTTCGTATAATGTTTTCATTAGATTGCAAAAAATATTGTTTCATTAAAAGTTTAATTAATGCAAGATATATATTCGCCAAAAATAATC
This sequence comes from Nyctanthes arbor-tristis, assembly GCA_963692815.1. Taxonomy (NCBI): domain Eukaryota; kingdom Viridiplantae; phylum Streptophyta; class Magnoliopsida; order Lamiales; family Oleaceae; genus Nyctanthes; species Nyctanthes arbor-tristis. The sequence continues at coordinate 5,708 of CAVNYN010214137.1, read as the reverse complement.
AGGAAGATAAACTACAAAGGGAGAAGGAATTAGACGGACGATATATCTTTAATTTACGTACGCCCCATTCCCAAGTCCTAACCATGAATGTTGCTAATTAATTGCATGCAATCTAAAAGTTTCGGAATGCAATAATCACTTTACACAATCTTCTTCACAAGAACTGATCTTTGATTCCCGTGTGGTAAACATGTTTTTTTTTTTTTTTTTAATTTAACCAATTAAGTTGGACGGACGTCATGTTTATATTCATGGGGTAGTTGAATAATTTCTAGCAAGGCCTATTGGAAACAGACTAGGCTCCAGATTATATATAGGAATAGAGTTATGATCTCTTTAGTAGAAATTCCGGAATCAATATTTCTAAAGTCTACGTAGGATTCAAGTGTATCACTTTAAGCAACCGCGCGCTACATTCCTTATGAGTCCGTGACATTTTTCTTGACCCACCAAAACTAGTTGAGAATCGTGCTCTGCATGATTTCTAGTATAATTGTGAGGCTGAGTTTGTTATAATAGTACTTCTTTTATCATGCCATTTATGTTAATTATGTTAATGATAAAAAAATTGCCAATTTCTAATAAATTTTAAGAATTACAAAAGAACAGTTAAAAATTTTTATGTCATTATTATCATTTAAGTCTGCATTACATTTTGGTTGACTATAAAACAAAGGAAATGAATTTTGCTCAATCGGCTTTTAATGTTTGTTGAGAAGAAATTGCATCTTTTACTTGTTTAAATTCTTTGCTTAGTTTGTTAAATTTTGCAAGTTTATTTATTTAAAGTTAAGTAACGACTACGTTATAGTGAAAGTTTTTTTTACTTGACTTGTAATAGACTATCCTAGCCAATAATTATATTATTCTTCTTAAATTAAATTATTCAAATAATATTATTTTAATAAATAACATTTTGAGGTTATACAAAATTTCTAAATGGCTATAACTTTTAGAAAAGCAATTGTGAATTTCTAGGTGTTACATATAAGTTTAAAAAAATTTATTCGAAAATTTGGGATACTGATTATTTAATTATAATCAAAAGAAGTAAATTAGCAACCAATTTATATATATTATTTGAATTTAACTGAATTTAATTGACAAAATTTACATAGAATTAAAAAAATAACTTTATCAAAAATAAGAGTTTTAAAAAAAAAAAGTTCCATGAATAGTAACAAATTTTTTTTTTGTTTTATAACTGTAAAGATGCGTAAGTGTAAAAACGTAAATACATATTCATTTTGTCGAAACAAGTAAACTCGACAAAACAAGTAAAAAAAATAAAAAAGAATGCAAAAAAAGAAAAAGAGATAACTCAAAATTTAATTGACATAAGATATATAGAGTAAAAAAATAACTTTATAAAAAATAAGAGTTTAAAAAGAAGTGTTATGAGTAGTAACAAATAGTAACAAAAAACGTTTATCTTTTATAATGAAAATGTCAAAAATCTCTTTATATATATATATATATATAATCGTAAGGATGTGAATGTGTAGAAAAGTAGATAGACATTCGTTTTTTGTTGAACAAATAAACTCAATGAAAAAAGAGGGGAAAAAAGGAAGGCAAAAAAAAAAACACGTGTACCCAAAATAAAGCAAAAAAAATTAAATAAAAAAATCACCATGACGTCATATTGTAGTGATATATATATATATATATATATATATATCTTACATATATACAAGTATATTCTCCCTGAGTTACTGTTTCTGGTACCAGTGTACTTACCATTTTGCCCTCACTTTTTCTAAACCAATTTACTATTTTACCCCACCTCCAATTTTACCCTGTTTCTTCTCTTCTTCTCTTCGAGGGAAACGTTTGCTCTCAAATTTGTGTCTTCTTGAATCTTCTTTTTCGACTTTCTTCATCGATTATAGGTATAAATAGTTTTTCTTTCTTTTTTGTTATTTTGACGTTTTGTGAAGTTGTGTGTCTCGGTGGAATTTCAGCAGTTTCGTTGCTATTTTGGATTTGGAGGTTTGTGTTTCAGTTCGATTTTTTGTTTTTTTTTTTTATTTCTAAAGAACTATATATATATATATATATATATTTTTGGTTTTGCTGTTTGTTGGTTTTGCTGTTTGTTGGTTTTGCTAAGCCCACGTCGCCCCATAAAGCTCCAAATGGGTTCCATTTCTCCTGCAATAGTAAACTGCTATATCTTTTATTGTGGGTTTGGTTCATAATGTCTTTCAAAATTCCAGCTAACTGTGTTATACAATAAATAGTAATGATTAATATTTCTTCATGATATATTATTTACAAGACAAATGTTCTTAGTTTTTTGACAACTGGATTGGTTATTTAGTGCCCAGAATCTGTATTTAAACCTTTACATGACAGATAAATGAAAAACCAATGGTAAGATTTAAGCTTCAATGCTTATTTTGTTTTATGCTGTCCATGCTACCTTGTGTAGATTTATATGGACCTACTGTATGTGAATTGTTTGCCTCTATAAAATATATGCTCAATTTGTGATGTGTTAAGAAGACAACTTGATTTGGTATTAGCCTTTTTTTTTTTTTTTCTATTTTCGTGTTGCTCTGGTTTCCTTTTCCCATTGATTTTGGATTTGATTGTAACTTATATGAATGTATAGTTGTATTTTTCTATTTAACTATTTAATTTTGTTGATTGAATTGAATTTGCAGTTTTTAGATGGAGTATTCTTGGGGAAGCTGAATATGCTGTTATCTCGGAGCAGGCAGAATATGGATATTCCAGAATTATATGGTCAGTATTACTCCCTTGAGAACTGAGGTTATCATCCGCCCTTTTTGCATTTAGAATGTTCTTGGTAATTGGCGCCCTCTGTTTTATGTAAATTTTACGTTTTTCTTATCTTGATTTGTGAGAACGTATGGAAAGTTTGTTTATTTTTCCCCTTTTCTGTTTTATTTCCTGTTTTTAAGATGATTATATATGTGATCCGTTCTTAGTTGTGGTCTTTCAACTAACATGATGTTAAAGGTAGCATTTATACTTCTGAATAACATCAACGGCTACTTCTTCAATTGACGGATACTAATTTAAGGCGAAGATAACGCTAAAAGAAGCATACCATGTTTAGGGGACCATTAGGGAATGAGTTACTAGAAATGAAATTTGGCGTTTCAGTGCAATGAATTTCAGAGATTTCTTGCTTACATAGTTCAACTAAAAAAGTGAACATGGTTTGAATCTCTCTCGCAAATTAATGAAATTGTATCTTGTACGGTATATACTCATTTAGTTGCTGAAAATTTATTATTTCCTTTTCTTCTCTTTTTTTTTTTTTTTTTGAATTTCCATTTCTTTCTTCTAATATTCTTATTAGACTTGGATTACCCCCCCCCCCCACACACACGTGTGTGTGTTATTATCCTTTTGTAGTGGCTTTCTCTTTGTAAGTAATGTTAAGTAGAAAATACTTTTTCCTTGAATTTTTTAGTCTCTTTATGTTTACCATGATCAAATGAAATTGAACAAATTTTTACAATTGGAATAGAGTGTAGCTTAGGTACTAGCATTGTGCCTCATTTGTCAGCAATGCTATCTTCAATAACGGGGTACTAATACTCTTATTGCCAAGGAGTGCAACTGGTAAATGCTTGAGTGGTGCTGGGTACCCCTTTTTTTTCTAAGTTACTTCCTGTATGAGTAGAAATTTTCAAATCAAGTTTCTATTTATACAAGAAGCACTAAACATTTTTTTATTGTAATCTCACTAAATTCAAAACTACTGGATTATAATCATACCATTAAAATTCTTCCAAGTTTTCACGGCACTTCACTTTATGATAATCTCTCCTTTTAGATATACGCTAATAAGCACTCAACTAAAACACAAAACGCGCTTGTGTGTGTGTTGTTGTAGGCATTAAACTACTACTAGTCTCGATCTTCCCATCTACCACGAAGTGTCAAAGAATTAACATATATAAATGCCGGAATGATTGGAATGGGGATTTCCCATCGTGATTCTTGGGCCCCAAAATTTTATTCGATATTTAGCCATTCTTATGAGGCTAAGGTGTTTGACATCGAGAAATTTGGGGACACATAAGTTGATTATTATGTTTGATTTCATATATGACACACATTCAAGTTATAATTACCCGATACTTATAGCTAGGAATGGGAATGGCAGCCCCGCCCCGTACTCACCCCGTACCCGATTCAATCGGGGTTTGGGAGGGGTACGAGGCGGGTACGAGAAAAATACTCGTTACCCGCCCCCATTTAAAAAATCCTAAAAAAGTTTAAAAATTAAAAAAATGAAAATTACATTAAAAAAACTATTCAAATGATGCCAATCTCATCAAAAAATGAATACTCTTAATAGCTAACAAAATTACATAAAATGAAATAAAAATACAACATTTCTAATGTTAAATCTTAAAATTGATATAATAAGAACTTATTAATGGAAGAAGTTTGTATTTATTTTATATATTTAAAATTTTGATATAATAAGAACTTATAAAAAATTAAAAATATGTAAAAAGTTATCCTGAAAAAAGGAGTTAGTGTAATGGTTAGACTCTTGGTGTTTCACCTAAGAATTTGGGTTCGATTCTTCTCTTGTTTAAATTTTTTAATTAAAAAATAAAAAAAGGACTTGCTATCGGGGCGGGGCATACTCATCCCCGCCCCGTTAAACAATCGGGGCACAAATATGCGCCATGTCCCTGCCCTTTTAGTTAACGGCGAGGGTAATACCCGCCCCGCTACCTGCGGGTAATGGGTTTCGGAGTGTAAATTGTCATCCTTACTTATGCTTTAGATGTATAACAACCCGCTCCATTTTGACATGATATTGTCTTCTTTTGGCGAAGCTCACATAGTTTTCCTCTTGAGTTCCCACCTAAAAGGCATCATGTTAGTGGAAATGAGTCTCTTAACATATAAACCGATCTCTCTTTTTTCCCCCTTTTTGACCCAAGCAATGTGAGATGACTATCACAATCACCTCACCTAATGCGGTCAAACGTCCTCTATAGCTACACTTCTGGTTTTATTCAAGCGATATGAGATTAAGACTGTCATAATCACTCCACCTACAGGGCCCAATGTCCTCTCAAACTTTTAGTTGGGCTCTCCTCAGATACTATCTGTAGCAACTCACTCAATTTTGATATGATATTATCTACTTTGAGCGTAACTGTACAGCTTTACACTTAGATTCTCACCTAAAAGAACTTATATCAGTTAAAGTAGGTCTCTTAATATATAAACCAACAGTGACGGAGCCACACAATTAGGCTTAGGTATGCACATGTTATAGTTTGTACAGAAGTTTTTTTAATAAAATGTGCTTTAATATAATAATCTAACAATAACACCGAAAAGTTATAATATAATACAAATAGACAATGAGTAAATTTATATACATAAATAGATAACTAATGACACCAAAAACTGGAATGAATCAACGGCATACTATACTAAATGGAGTTTCATGTTTCTATTTTAATAAATTGAGAAAACAATCGATCTTATTCTTGTTCTCAATCCTCTTCAACTAGGGGGTGAAGCAATATTTTCATTTTAATTAATAGGAGTTATTTTCAACATTTTAGATGATTAATAAAATTGTTCACGACTGGTAGCTAATATTTTGAAGTCCTTCTAGGGAGAGTAGTACTCTTCCCATAGGGAGAGAACCTCCCCCTCTGATTGGTGGGAATGAGGGGGGCCCCCCTGATTTC
>CAVNYN010214119.1:0-11861 GCA_963692815.1 Nyctanthes arbor-tristis | reverse complement strand
TTTTTTTTTTTTTTTTTTTTTTTTTTTTTGTTTAACCTGGGGTGCGCTTTGCCCCAGTTTGTGGCTGATCCAGTCTAGGAAATTGAGTTTCCCTGATAGGGCTTATCATGCATTTTGTACAAGATCTATTCAGGGACAACATATTGGAAAGTGAGATGATTTTAATTGAAAGCAGTAAAGCAATGCAGCCAAGTTTGAGGTGTGACTATATGTCCGATCTCTTTGATGACCTCAGTGGGAAATTGACAATGTTGCACTCTATTCTCACTTACTGGTAATATTTTTTGAGATGCTCCATGTTTCAGGGTTGCATCAAACACTTTCCATCTAGATACTCTAAGCGATAGGCTCCATTAAGGACTTCAATAACACGTAATGGCCTTTCCCGTGGTTTCTGTAGTGCTCTTGGGGCGGGATGTATCCCTTTGAGAACCAATTCCTCCATATCGAACTTCCTGAGTTTAACCTTGCGGTTGTAATACTGCTCATTCCGCTGTTTGTAGGTAGCATTCTTGAGGTCCTCCAGTAATTGTTTCTCATCTAATAGATCCAGTTCAGTTAAGAGTGCCTGGTTATTCTTCTCTGAATCATGATGTTGGACTCGATAGAATGGAATACCGATTTCGAATGGGGTCACTACCTCTGTGTCATAAGCCATTGAAAAAGGGGTTTCTATTATTGCTGTTCATTGGGTAGTGCAGTAACACTAGAGTACATATGGGAGTTCTGCGGCCCACACCCCTTTTAGCTCTTCCAGTTTGGCCTTCAGATTCTACTTGATAACTTTATTCACAGCCTCTACTTGACCATTCGTTTGGGGATGATGTGGAGTCGCGTAAAAGGTTTTTGATCTGAAGTTGCTGGCAGAACTTCTTGAATTTGGCATTGTCAAATTGTTTACCATTGTCAGTTATTAGAGTGTAGGGGATCCCAAAGCGGCAGATGATAGATTTCCCGACAATGTCTGTAGTTTTCTATTTTGTGATTTTGGCCAAAGCTTCGGCTTCTACCCACTTGGTAAAATAATCGACTACCATAATTGCATATTGGGTATTTCCCTTCCCAGGGGCAACTGTCCAATCAAATCAAATTCCCACAGTGCCAACGGCCTAAGAGCGCGGATGAGGTTCATCTCCTCTGGGAAGGGAGGGGGACTTGTTACTGGGTGTAAAAAACTGACATTATGGGCACTTACGGACAAACTTGATAGAATCTCTTTTGAGAGGAGGCCAGTAATACCCGTGTCTAGGTATTTTAAAAGCTTGCGCTTGTCCCCCATAATAGTTGCCACAAATTCCTTGATGAACTTCTCTGAGGGCGTAATCAGCTTCTCCCACATTTAGGCAGTGAAGTAAAGGTTGTGAGTATCCTCTCTTGTATCCTTAGCTGACGAGCCTTAATCCTATCCTCTGGCTGAACCCCTTCTTTCAAATATTAGATTATTTCGTTTTTCCAGCCAACGAGTCCCGGTGTGAGACTCGATACACTTTTGGGTTGGTCGAGCACGGACTGTTCTACTCATCTGATTGGCACACACATAATGCGCTTAGGTCTAGGGCTGGTTGCTAATCTCGCTAAGGCATTGGCTTGATCGTTGGCTAACCTTGGGACCTATTAGAGTTCGAAGGTCGTAAAATTCTTTACTTCAGTTTTGACTTGTGTACAGTACTTTTGCATTTGTGGCTTCTTTGGTTCGAATTCCCCATTAATTTGGTTCATGATTAATTGGGAGTCGCTATTAACTATGAGGTGGGTAATGCCTAATGACTTGGCAGACCTACTCCTATGAGAAGCACCTCGTACTCTGCTTCATTATTTGTGCTCAAGAAACCAAACGGTAAGCGTGGCAGTAGGTTTGCCGATCTGGTCCAATTAGGGCAATCCCCGCACCTGAACAAGTGACTACTGTGGATCCATCAATGAACATTTCCTACTTTTCTATTTGTTCAACAACTAGTTCCAAAGGTTGAGTGAATTCCCCAACGAAATCTGCTAGGGCCTGGCTCTTTGTTGCCATCTGGGATTTAAAAGTGATATCGAACTGCCTCAGTTCAATGGACCACTTCATCATTCTACCGGATGTATCTAGTTTTGTAGCGGCTGGCACAAAGGGTAGTTGGTGAGAACCTCCACTTCGTACTGCAAAAAGTATAGCTTGATTTCTGCGTCTAGATCACCAAAGCATAGGCTAACTTTTCTATCGGCAGATATTTTAACTCCACATCTTTCAATGCTTGGCTTACGCAATACACCGGCTTTTGGATACCTCTCTCCATCCGTACTAGAGCGAAAATCACGGCTACCTCCAAGACTGCCAGATATAGAACCAGAATGTCGCATTGCTTTGGTTTGGATATGACGGGGGGCGTGGCTAGCTGCTGTTTGAGGGCTTCAAAAGCCACCTGACACTCCTCTGTCCACTGGAAGTTTCTGTTGCCATGCAAGACATCGAAGAAGGGTTTACACTTATCAGTGGGCCGTTCAACAAAGCTGCCCAGAGCGGCTATTCGCCTAGTTAGACGTTGTACTTCTTTTACTCTAGTTGGCTACTGCATATTGATGAGAGCCTGTATCTTGTCAGGGTTGGCGTCGATGCCTCGTTGATTCACCATGTAGCCTAGAAATTTCCCATAGGCAACCCCAAATGAACATTTTGCTGGTTTAGCTTTATTTTATAGGCTCTGAGAATACCGAACATTTTCTAAAGATGACCGATGTGATCCTCTAATATTATGCTTTTAACCAGCATATCGTCAACATAAACCTCCATTGATTTGCCAATTTACTCGGCGAACATCTTGTTCACCAACCTCTGGTATGTGGGCCCGAATGGCATCATGCGATAGATGTACAGCCCACGGTCTTTAATGAACGAGGTATGCTTCTGATCGGGTTCATGCATGGGAATTCGATTGTAGCCCGAGTAGGCATCCATGAAACTAAAGAGCTGGTTCTCTGCTGTGGCATCAACTATCTGGTCTGTCATCGGTAAAGGAAAACTGTCCTTGGGGCATGCTTTATTGAGATCTGTAAAATCAATGCAGAGGCTCTAGGACCCATTGCTCTTCTTTATAAGGACAGGATTAGCACCCCAGGCTGGATATGTTACCTTACGAATAAATTTGTTCCCAAGAAGCTTGATCACTTCTCTGGCCAATGCCTCATACCATTCTGCATTAAGAGGTTGACGCTTTTGCCTTTTTGGTTACACTGTCGGATCAACATTGAGCTTATAACAAGAGAGCTCTGGCGATATTCCTTCCATGTCTTCGTACATCAAAGTGAAGACATCTAAGTTTTGCTTCAAAAAGGAAATGAGTTTGGAACGAATGGGCACTTTCAAATTCTTCTAAATTCGGAGGTGAACTTTTGGTTGTGTTTCGTCAAATGGAACTTGTACCAGTGCCTCCATTGGTTCTGCCCTTGATTTCTAATGTCCAAAGGATCATCTGCGACTTCTGTCTGATTCTTGCGCTTAAGCATCGCTGCTTATCTTAGAAGGACTTCCATATTGCACTCCTGGGTCATCTTTTGATTCTCTCAGACAATCCCCACTCCATGAATGGCTGGGAATTTCATGATGTAGTGATAAATGAAGGTGGTTGCCTTGAATTGAGATAGCATCAGGTGGCCAAGGACGGCATTATAATTAGAGTTGACATCGATCACTATGAAATTCGTTAGAGTTCTCCATACCTTGGGTTCTTCCCCAAGCTCCGCCGTCAAGGTGACCTGACTTCTCAAGGGTACCGACTGGCCTGTGAAGCCTTGGATGGCTCCCCAGTATGATCTAAGGTGATGTTCCTCCAATCCCATCCGATTGAAGGTATGCCAAAACAAGACATTCATCACGCTCCCATTGTCAACCAGGGTCCGATGGATTTTGACTCATGATAATGGCATGGTAACAACTAAGGCATCATCATGGGGATCTATGACCCATTCTGCATCGGCCTCAGTGAAACCACAAGATTCTCTTGCCAAACGTCTAGGGTCATGCCGAAGGTGGCCAACTAGTAGCTGGTACATGCTTCCCTTACTAAACGTCTTGATAACGTGTATAAAGATCTTATAAATTGTGTTATTTTCCTTGTACTTTGATTATTTCAATGTCTAATTGTTGCATATTAATTGAAATTTGTGTTTTGTAGAAAAGATGAAGGAGTTAAATCAAAATGAACACAATTTAACAAATTTTAAAAGAGAAATTAGAGCTTAAGAAATTCAGATCTAAAGTGAACATTTCTTAAGGTGTGGGCACACTTGTTTTGGATCAATAAGAGATAGACCTCGAGGATTGGATTCGACCCAATAAAACTTTTGGAGGTCCAAAAGAAAAAAATAAAGAAAACGAAAAAGGAGCAAAAGAGATTCAACTCGGACGGATTGGGACGGAACGGGAAGAAAAAAAGGTTTTAGACTTTTGGGGATTCTTGGAAGACGTGAAGGACTTTGGAGGAAAATATCATGACTACACGTGAACTCGGAAGGCAAGAAAAGAAAAAAAAAATATTTTTGACTTGAATTTTATTCTTGGGCAGACAGGGATTCGGCACGTGAACTCGAAGACGGACGGCTGGACTCTGGAAAGATTCTTCATGAGTTCGCACACCAAAATTGAAGAAACAAATTTTGGTGATTTTTCTTCTGATTGATGGATAGCTAAATTTATATTTTTAAGCACAAAGTTTTATTGAAATTTTGATTTTATGACAATTGTCAGATCAAATTGATTTTATCATATTCTTTGTTCTTGGCCTATTTATATAATTCTTGTGTTTATTATTATTATTATTATTATTATTATTATTATTATTATTATTATTGTTCTGATTGATTATTCAAAGTGCACGTTGTGCAATTGTTGGAATAATATAATGCCAGTTAGAATTCTAAATCCGTAATTGTTTACAAATTCTGACCTAAGTGGTAAAATAACAAATTGGATATAATTAAGGTGTTCAATCCATGTTATAAAAATATAAAACCTGACTTAAATGGACCGATCGTATCTTTTCACTGGTTAGAATTGGTGGTTGTTCTAGCGCTTAATGTTGTTGAGAAATTAAATTCTAAGAACGTTTCTATCTGTTGTTTGTTAGTAAATGAAGTAATCAATGAGCGTCACTTGGTTATCGAGAAAGTAAGGAAAGAATAGTTGTTCGATCGTATCAATAATCATAACCGATTTAGGGAAAGGATAAAGGGTTTTATATTGTATCAATGATCAATTTTTGGAATCAACTCTGAAATTATATCTTGGGCCGAATATTTATCACACATATTATCTCCTCGTCAATTTGCATGTTTTTTAGAAATTTCACATTTCAAATCGTTATATGAATTTACACTTTAATTTATTTTATTTTATTTGGTTCATCAATACCAGTAGGGTGAGCAATGTCGTATCTACAGAAACTGGTCAAATTTAATTTTTCAAAAGTAAAATAACTAAATTAAAAATTGATATTGATGAACTAAATAAAATAAAATAAATTAAAATGTAAATTCAGATAACGATTTGAAATGTAGAATTTCTAAAAAAATGTAAATTGACAAGGAGATAATATATGTGATAAATTTTCAGCCCAAGGTATAATTTTAGAATTGATTCCAACAATTGATTATTGATGCAAATATAAAACCTCTTATTCTTTCCCTAAATTGGTTACGATTATTGATACGATCGAACAACTTATCCTTCCTTACTTTTTCGATAACCAAGAGACGCTCATTGATTACTTCTTTTGTTAACAAACAACCCTAGAAACATTCTTAAGATTCAATTTATCAACAACGTTAAGCGCTATAAAAACCACTAATTGCTCTTCCGATCTAAAAGATACGATCGGTCCATTTAAGTTAGGTTATATATTTCTATAACATGAATTGAACACCTTATTTATATCTAATTTGTTATTTTACTACTTAAGTCAGAATTTTTAAATAATTACAGATCTAGAATTCTAACTGGTATTATATCATTCTAACAATTACACAATGTGCACTTTGAATAATCAATCAGAATAATAATAATAATAATAAAGACAAGAAATATATAAATAGACCAAGAACAAAGAATATAATAAAATCAATTCGATCTCATAATTATCATAAAATTAAAATTTCAATAAAACCTTTTGCTGAAAAATATAAATTGAGCTATCCATCAATGACAATAAGAATAAAAATCGCCAAAATTTGTTTCTTCAATTTTGATGTGTGAACTCGTGAAGAATCTTTCCAAAGTCTAGCCGTCCGTCTTCGAGTTCACGTGCCAAATCCCTGTCTGCCCAAGAATAAAATTCAAGTCAAAAATATATTTTTTTCTTTTCTTGACTTCCAAGTTCACGTGTATTCATGATATTTTCCTCCAAAGTCCTTCACGTCTTCCAAGAATCCCCAAAAGTCCAAAACATATTTTTTTCTTCCCGTTCCGTCCCAATCCGTCCGAGTTGAATCTCTTTCTCTTTGTTCGTTTTCTTTATTTTTTTTCTTTTGGACCTCCAAACGTTTTATTGGCTCGAATCCAATCCCCAAGGTCTATCTCTTATTGATCTAAAACAAGTGTGCCCACACCTTAAGAAAAGTTCACTTCGGATCAGTGAATTTCTTGAGCTCTAATTTCTCTTCTAAAATTTGTTAACATGTGTCAATTTTGATTTAACTCCTTCATCTTTTCTACAAAACACAAATTTTAATTAATATGCAACAATTAGACATTGAAATAATCAAAGTATAAGGAAAATAACACAATTTATATAGCATTTATACACGTTATCAAATTCTCTCACACTTAGATAATGCTTGTCCTCAAGCATTCAAAGCTCAAGTTTATCACTTTAATTCTCTCCATTCTTCTTTCCACCACTCGTGCCCATCCTTTTATAACCCAAACTATCATGCTACAAATAGAGTAAATTCCCATCAACTACAAAATGACCAATCACACTTTCTTAAAGTTCAAATGTTATGGGATTTAGCACCCTCACAAATAGGATTCACTCATTTCACTCAAAGTGTTTAAGGTGTTGAAAATTTACTCTCAAGTCAATACACAGAGGATCTTTACCATATGCTTGCTAATATATCACATCGGCCCCACCAATGGACTGAATGCAAGTAAGGGTCTTTAACTGATTGTAATGGGGCTTAGGTAAGGTGTGATAAGAATGACTTTTTAGGCTAAATAATTGAAAGGAATGTATAAACTCTATGAAAACTCAATCATTATCCTGATATAATACATCTTTCCCACCACTATAAATAATTCAAGCCTAAATTACTCAAAAATAATAAACTGAAAACAATAACTAAAAGCAAGAATACTCAAAGGAATTTTTTTTTCATTAAATTTTTTTCTTCTTTTTCTCTCTTTTTTCAGAAAAAAATGCTAGATTGCACTGAATAGTTCATCACCAACCACACGTTTCATGTTTCCTTTTTTGAAAGAATAATGAGAGTATGAGACTCAAAGATATTAACCCTTCAATTCCAATATCTCCAAACTTTTTCAAGAATAAATTGAAACCCATGAAACCAAGCCTATACATTCCTTCAATTTAAAGGTTCAAACGAAGTGGAGATTAACAAGGAAAAGGATTTTTCATGGCTTGTAATGTGGTTAATTTTCAATAAAAGGCTAAAGCTTAAAGTTGGTTCTCTAGGGGTATATGCATCAGGGTAGGCTCTTTTAGAAAGCTAAATTTGGCTTTACCTAATGCCCTTACTACAATAGTGCATTCAAATTCTAAAGAGGCATCACAACATACATAACAAAGCAAATTCTAGAAGGAATCCACTATGTATGACAATCACACATTCAAATGAATAGAGCATGATATAATATAAATGCTCATAGGCCCAAAAGCTCACAAATTAAGGTTTATATGTGTATTAAATCCCACACATTCTTCATCCATTCAATCATTAAGAGCAATCAGGAACTGTACAGTAAACAAGAATCTAACTATCCATGCTAATTCCCCCATCATGTCTCAATTCATCTCAACAATACATAATAGCTCAAATCACATAGGAACAAGTAATAGTAGAATCTGGAATTCAGAAGAGAATTGAAAATCATTTTTTTTTTGTAAAGAGCAAAAATTGATAAAAATGAAACTAAAGTAGTGAAAGTGAAACTAAAATTCAACTACTCAATTAAAAAAATAATTGACAATAATCAAATTTAAAACAAAAATAAAAATATGTTAAGAGCCCTCCTCCACACTGAAAACCAAACATTGTCCTCAATGTATTAAAAACAAAAATTGCAATGGACAAAATAAAATAGCAAAAGAGAGGACTCCCCTGAAATTTTGAAGTATCATGGAGAGGAGGGTGTGAGTTGTTTGAAAATTTTTCTCTGAAGAATCATAGTTCACAACCTAAAGCTCTTCTTGAATAAGACGTGGGCATGAATTATATCCATATTTTTCTTCTAATTGCCCTTTCATGAGGCGCGGCCACGTCTTATCACCAATTGTCTTCTGCACAAAAATGAAAAACAAGACAAATTTAGTAAAGAAAATTATAGAAACTATGAAAATAAATCCTAGCAAATGTAAGTCGGGCATTCTAAATCGATTTGATCAACATTAAACACTTGAAAAGCTTCATAAGAAGGTTTCAAGCGATGTCCGTTGACTTTAAAAGCCTTACCAGATTCTGAGCTTTGAATTTCTACTGCACCATGAGGGAATACGTTTGTAACAAAAAAAATGTCCTATCCACCTAGAACGCAATATACCAGGAAATAATTTTAACGTAGAATGAAAAAGCAGAACTATCTGACCAATAGTAAAATTTTTCTTGGAAATCATTTGATCGTGGAAGGCTTTTGTCTTCTCCTTATAAATCTTCGAGCTTTCATAAGCATCATTACTGATTCCCTCCAATTCTTGTAGTTGCAACTTCCTTTGTTCACCCGACTCATCCATTTTCATATTGCAATGTTTAACAGCCCAAAACGCCCTACGTTTTAATTCAACAAAAATATGATATGGTTTGCCAAATACTAAACGATAAGGAGACATACCTATAGGAGATTTGCAGGCTGTCCGGTACGCCTAAAGTGCATTATCAAGCCTTAAACTCCAGTCCTTCCTGTTTGGATTGACAATCTTCTCAAGTATGGATTTTATCTCCCTATTGGACACTTCGGCTTGTTCACTGGTCTGGGGGTGATACGCAATAGAGATTCGGTGGGTGACATTGTATTTCTTCAATAAAGCTTCCACCACTCTATTGCGAAAATGAGTCCCGCAATCACTAATGATAGCTCTTGGTGTTCCGAACCTAACAAAAATATGAGACTTGACAAAATCTACAACCACTTTAGCATCATCAGTTCGGGTTGCCTTGGCTTCTACCCACTTTGAAACATAATCAACAGTAAGAATAATGTAAAAATTATTGTAAGAAGATGGAAAAGGGCCCATAAAGTCAATACCCCACACATCAAATATTTCACACACAAGTATAGGGTTAAGTGGCATTTGATCTCTACGCCCTACGTTTCCAGTCTTTTGACATTGTTCACAAGACTTGAAAAACATGTATGGATCACGAAATAAAGTAGGCCAAAATAATCCACACTCTAAGATTTTACGAGTTGTTCTCTTCGGACCAAAATGTCCCCCACATGCATATGAATGACAAAATTTTAAGATTGATAGAATATCTTGTTGAGACACACACCTACGAATAACTTGGTCAAAACAATGCTTCCAAAAGTATGGGTCATCCTAGACATAATATTTAGCATCACTTTTAATTTTATCATTTTAAGCTCTAGTCAAATCACCTGGCAATGTTCTAGTAATAATAAAATTAACTATATCAGTATACCAGGGGATTGATTCTTGGATAGAAAAAAGATGTTCATCTAGAAAACTATCTTTCAAAGGTAATGGCTCTTCACTTGTGATCAATTTGATAAGATGATCAGCAACCAAGTTTTCTGCACCCTTCTTGTCACATATCTCCAAATCGAACTCTTGTAACGAGAGAATCCATCAGATGAGTATAGGTTTCACCTCTTTCTTTGAAAACAAATACTTGAGTGATGCATGGTCAGAATAAATAATCACTTTAGTACCAAGCAAATATGAACGGAATTTTTCTAAAGCAAAAACAACAGTTTAAAGTTCTTTTTCCGCTGTTGAGTAATTGTTTTGTTCAGCATCAAGTGTCCTTGAGGTGTAATAAATAGCATGATGGGCTCTCCCTATTCTTTGACCAAGCACAGCCCCAACTGCATGATTGCTTGTGTCACACATGATCTTAAATGGAATATTCCAATCTGGCGGTTGGATAATTGGTGTTGAAGTGAGTTTTTCCCTCAACTGGTCAAAAGCATGCCTCATCAAACTCATGTAACACATCTTTTTGTAGCAATTTACATTGGGGTTGAGTAATCTTGGAAAAATCTTTAATAAAGCGCCAATAGAAACCTACATGTCCAAGAAAAGAGCGAACTTCCCACACACTTGTCCGGTAAGGCAATGATTTAATAACATTTACCTTAGCTCTATCTACTTCTATCCCCCTAGAAGACACAATATGGCCTATAATGATGCCTTGATCAACCATAAAATGACATTTTTCATAATTTAGAACAAGGTTTGTTTCTATGCAACTTCTAGGCATATTTGTAAGGTTAGTTAAATATGCATCAAAAGAATTACCATAGACTGTAAAATCATCCATAAAAACCTCTATGATATTCTCCACATAGTCAAAAAATATACTAACCATACAACTTTGGAACGTCGCAGGAGCATTACAAAGCCCAAATTACATTCGTATGTATACAAAAGTGCCAAAGGGACAAGTGAATGTAGTCTTTTCCTGGTCCTCAGGTGCAACTGGAATTTGATGAAAACTTGAATAACCATCAAGACAACAATAATGAGTTTGACCTACTAAATGGTCAAGCATCTGATCAATAAGGGAGAGGGGGAAATGATCTTTCCTAGTTGCTGCATTTAATCTCCTATAGTTTATGCATACCCGCCACCTGTCCTGAGCACGAGTAGGCACTAATTCACCTTCAAAGTTATTAACTAATGTTATACCTTTTTTCTTTGGGAAAACCTGAACAAGACTTACCCACCTACTGTCAGATATTGGATAGATCATACCTGCATCTAGAAGTTTCAAAATCTCTTTCTTTACCACTTCCATCATGGGCGGGTCAACCTACATTGAGCTTGTCTAACAAGTTTGGAATCCTCTTCCAGTAATATCTGGTGCTTGCATGTAGAACAATCCCTTGATATCAGCTATTGTCTATCCAATAGCTTCTTTATACTCCCTCAGCACTCGGACTAATTTTTCCTCTCCAAGGTAGAGAGCTTTTTGTAGATAATTACTGGAAGAGTGTCTCCTTCTCCCAAGAATGAATATTTCAAATGGTCTGGCAGTGGTTTCAATGTCACACTCGATGCCTGCAAAATAGATGGAAGAAGTTTTGTGTGAGAATGTGACGAATCAATTTGAAATACATTACACCTTATTGGTTGAAATGATTCCAATTCATGGATTGCATCCTGCAAGTTAGAATCCAACACAAACTTCTTCATAACTTTCTCTAAGCCCTAGAGAGATTCTTGTTACATACAACCTTCCACATATCGTCATCAATAAGTCCAAAATAATCTTGTGCTAAAGGATCAATGACATCTAAAACATAAACAGAAGACACATCACTAGGATATCTCATGGCATCATAAATATTAAAATTGATAATTTCAACATCAAATTCCATTGTGAGTGTACCATCATGCATATCAATCTTGGTTCTAGATGTTTTCAGAAAAGGCCTTCCTAATAAAATTGGTGCTACATTAAATGAA
>CAVNYN010214110.1:0-12458 GCA_963692815.1 Nyctanthes arbor-tristis | reverse complement strand
TCAGACTGCACTTGACTTCTCTCACAAACTCAGTTTAGTTCATTTTTCTACCCTTTCAAGACTTTAACTGGCTGTTTCTGGATAGAATAACTGCAAATTGTCTAAGGCAGGTTTTACCCTTGAGTATTTGTTTGTTTTGAGGTGACGATATGAAACCTCATCATCTTCATTCTGATCTCTTAGTAGACATTTTTGCATGAATATTCTGTCCTTTTTTTTTTTTTTTTTGGGGTGGGGGGGTGGGGGTTGGGGCTGGGGTGTTTGGGAATCCAAGTCCCATATCTGTAAATGCAGGAGTTCACCACAGACACTGATTATTTTTAGTTACCATGATCTGCGCAATTTTTGGTTAATATTCCTATTTATTTAATCGCATAGATATACTTTTGAATAATTACACAAGTCAAATAAAAAATAACAACTAATTTCATGATCTTTTATATATATGAGCAGTGGTGAGACGGAAACTGCAAATCTGCTGCTGGGCAAGTTCAAATGGGGTCACGCTTTCTTGTCCCTTAACAGGTAATTTTTGCCGGCTGGGATTATCTCCAATAATAAGGTGTGAGATGTTTCATGTGCTTCCACTAGCTGTTTGCGTAATCAGAGCTGGGCAGTTCTACAGTTTTACCTTTCTTTATGTCTGTCCATAAACAAAATTATAAAGTTATAATGAATATATTATATCTCTCTAGCAAAAAACTAAGAAGGAACTATGTCCTCAAGATGCCCAAACATCCACTGTTTTAACCAAGACAACTTTTGATGTCCGAAAAGTGCTTTTAGGCCTTGAAATGAAAAGACATTGCCAAGCATCTGCTAAATTGCTACCTTCAATTGTTACCGACAACACTAAATATATTGAATTTATTTAGTGAATTTTAATACGAGTCCTTGGCAACCGGAAATTCGCTTTGTTCTGGATCAGGTTGATCATGAGAGAAATTTTTTAGTTTCCAGGTTTACTGGATTATTGCCTTCCATTCATACTTGACAGACTGCATTGCTCATTGCACGCCAAGTTTAGAGATCTCCTTTGTAGGTTTCGCATATTTGAAATTTGAAAGTAATGGAACTAAATTTTGGCAATTGATGAATCAGGCAACTGTTGAAGGCGTACTCCGAATGTCAGAGTAGTGCTGACATTATTACTGTGCAAAACAACTGGCTTTCCCAGCAAAATTCGCAAGGAGTGGTCATCACGAGTTCAACTGGTAAGTGCTTCTCTTGAAAATAATAATACAAGAATGTAGAGAACTGAAATAATAAGAAATTTTAGCTCTGGATTTCCAATGACTTTGGAGGCCAGGAAAACGGCTTCTATATGTCATTTTGTTGATCCTAGGCTTATGCTGAACATGATATCAATTGATTGCTTTTATTTGATTAATCCCAAGTAGATAAGAATGGAGGAAGTAATAATATATTTACAATGAAAACGGTTTATAATGCAATACATTTACAGTAAAGTTGTAAACATGACCCATAAATATTATGTGGAGTTGCTACTTGAGCTTAAATACAGTGGCAGAAAGGCTTTATCTGGGTTGAAGTGTGAAAGTAGATTCCATGAGCAGATAGTTTGCTCTTCCGATCTCTTTAATAAATTCTAATATTCTTTGTTTTTAGCTTGCAAATTACCATGCCAAGGGAGCAAACAAGCTTAGCGTCTTAAGACATTGAATTTTTTTGTTTTTATGTAATTGTCTTTTTGTGGATCAAAAAATGATTGTCTTCTTCTGGGAATTTAGGAGAAAATGACGGGCCTGATCAGGAGGATGGATCTTCAGATGCTTCTGATGATGGACTTCCTCCACTTGAAAAGAATATGAATCACCTACACTTGGGGAGTGACGAGGAGAGTGAATGAGAAGTATAAAATTTCATTTGACGGCAACAGGGTTTGAAGAGTAAAAGGAGGTTACTTCATTGCGAAGGCGAACAAGAAAATCCCGACTAACAATGCATTTCACTCAAAATTATTTGTCTGCTGTTTAGTTATTTAGGAATTCCCTTTAGTTTCCTGGGATGAAGCTTTGTAGCTCCTATAGACGGTTTTTGTAATATGTATGGCTGCCAGAGTAGTTCAAAGAAATATAATTCCCTCCAATAGCATCTTCTTGTGATTTGTGAAGAACGGTTATGTTCATTTTTTTAAAAAAAAAATTAAAGGTAGGACACTTGTGATATTTACGTGTCATTTTGCTGTAAATTAGCCTATTATACTTCATCACAAGGATAAATTATTATAATAATAAAATAAACGTTGAAAATCTCATGTTTAATAAATCTGGATTATAATTGAGCAGTTAATTAATACAAGAATTGTAATAGAGGACAAACAATTAGCGGCTTAATTTCACACATCGTCCACAACTTTTAAAGTTAGCATCGGTTGAGTTTTTAATTTTTTTATTTCAACTCTCTGGGTCTTTAATTTAATGAAAGGTTGGGGATTCAATAAGTTAAAAACAAGGTTATAGACCCAGCCAATAATAATCTTAACAGTTGCTACAATATGTGAAATTAACCAAATAATTAGCAAATGAGGACCAAAACTGGAAAAGTAGTGGACAACCAAACAACTCGTTTTCACAAACTTATGGTTGATAATTTTTTCCAGGTTAAATTAAAAGTTTCAAAGAAATTTGTCACCATAATTTTGTTCCGTGTGGCGAGCCAAAGACATCCTTGAATAATACTATATAATACAAGTAGCATTGAGTATCAATTTAAGTGATAATATATGTGATATTAAATGATAAGTAAAATTAAAAATATACACATGTGACATGATTTAATTTGTTATTATTTAACATCACATGGAAATTAAGGGATTAGCTCACGTAATTGAAAACCTAATCTCTTACCGAGATTATCTGAGTTTGAATCCTCACCGTCCCATTCCCTTCTGTTCCAAAAAAAAAAGCATCACATGGATTGATGTTGAGCACCAATCGAGTTTTGGTCAAGCTGCAAACTTTTAATTGATTCACAAATAAATATCATGTGGCTATCAATTTAGGTCCCATCAAGATAATATATTCTCAAATTTAAAAAAAGAAAAAAAAATCCAATAATCAACCGTGGTTAGCTATTTTAACCATGGTTAAAACGGACCCGCCTCATAAATAAAAACTTGACTTTTGTCACTCAAAAACAAAGCAAAGCTTTCATTTAATTATTTTATGTAATCAGTTTAACTAAACCTTTTAACCCTAATACAAGTAAACTACACCTGTCCACCTCTAATCCGGGCAGAGGCTGCCCCGGCGGATATTTCTCGAGTTGACATCAAAAAGCTGCCCGAACGCCCCTCTGAAGATTACGGGCAGCTTCCTCAGTAACACTCCCCACGCACACACTGTGCAGATGCTTCTTCTCTGGGAGATATATTTACATCGATCTGTCTTTATACTTCTCTTCTCTTGATCGGACGGTCCAGAATGAAAATTGCTTCTGCTTTCAGTTTCTCCAGCTTTTAGGTCTCCAGGTCTCCAGATTCTCCCGATCGAAGCTCAGATCTCTGCTTCTGGTAAGCTTTTCGTACTCATTTCTTCTTAATTTCCGTCTTCTCCTATCTTTGATTCTGCTGAAATTTCACGGCTATTGGATTTCAAATTACGCTGTTCATCATGTATTTTCAGAAGATTTTCCGCATCACCTCCCTTTCTGTGACGAATAAAAGTAAAATTTTGTCCTCTTCTATTGTTCCTCGATTATTTGTTGAATTTCATTAAGTGATTGCCTAAGATCTGACGGCTGATGTGCTTAGATTTGCTAGATCTGACGGTCCTTGATTCATCACAGGTAGTGCTTTTTGCAGTTAAAAGGATGGAGATTAACTACGGTTCTGGCGAGGTAACTACGGTTAAGCAGAGCCAGCTAACGTGCGCCGGTGGTGCACTCGCTTTATTAGTCTCGGCTCTGGTCAAAACTCAACACTCGCTCCTCACCCAGGTAAAGCTTGTGAAACCACTTAGAGTTGATTCGGTCACTTGCAGCCGATCTATGCATTTTCTAACAAGTTCGACCATGTCTAATTTAAATCTTACATAATATTGAAATTTGATCTAAATTTATCTACGCCTTCTACCTTTTTTAATGCTGGCTTCTAAAAAAAATAGGTCACGACTTTTGCATATGTTTGTTACCGTATCTAGAAATGATTTAGCACCGATGCTTACTTATTTTCTTTTCGTTTCTTTATTTATTTATTTATTTTTTTGAATTTAGTTAATGGATTTTTTTTTGGTAGTTGGGTTGTATTTTTTTAAAAAAATAAAATATATTTCTTTTTGAGGTTACTGCTAATGATCTTGCTTATAAATTACTATCAGCGCTTTTTGTTTAGCATCTACAGAATTGAAATATTTTTAATAATAATCATATAATGTGATTCAATATAAGATGAAAACATTGTCCTCTATTGTCATATGTCCCCTTTTCATTCCGCCAACTAATCTTACGGTATCAGAATCATTTACAGAATTGGCAATAGGCGTAATTCAATCATCATGACTCTATCCAGCTCGTAGAGGACAACGAAGAAACTCCAATTTCTGATATTTTTGGCAAATAATGACGATGTATATCTAATTTCAGGAATACATGAAACTGGTGATGATGCAACCAAAAACGAGAGGAGACCACCAGACGTCTTGCCCCTGCAAGGCAGTAGACGCTGAGGATGGTGATGAAAATGGAGACGAGGTTGACAATGGGGACGCAGATGGTGAAGGTGAGGAGGACCTATCTTATGAAGACGGGAACACGGAAAAGAATGGTGCCAACAACGATCCAGAACAGGAAGAAGATGGTGATGGTGAAAGATGAACACCAAGAGGATGATGAAGATAACGAAGATGATGATGATGATGATGACAATGATGATGGTGAAGAAGATGATGGCGAAGGCGGTGAAGACAATGAGGAAGAGGAGGAAGAAGTCGTGGAAGAAGAAGATGATGAGGAGGAGGACGAGGAAGAGGAGGAAGAGACCCTCCAACCCCCAAAGAAGAGGAAGAAGTAAAAATATTTATGGAAAATAATACCCTCTCCGTAGCTTTGTAGGGGAGGTTTATTTAGGATAACATCTTATGATGTTTTTTGACAGAACTCTTACTGAGGCAATGTCAACACCATATTAATCATAAGATTTCTTGAAATATTACTACTGTATCCACATTTGGCTCCAGAGACCATACTCATATATTTGCTTTATATATCTTCCTCATCTTCTAACGACTAATATCTAAGCATTTGCCTCGTATTCCCTGGGTGCTCAACAAACCTCGACACAAATGAAAAGAACCTAGAACGATGACAAAGCCTTGCTGTGACTCAATCATCAGAGCAGACAAAACCGCGAAAGATAAGTTCAGTAATTAAAAACTATATCCACAATATCTGTGGCTGGTTTCGAAACAAACACAATATGAAAATATCTAATGCTACATGCTTGGTTTAGAAGAAACCTCAAGATTTAAAGACCTGAAAGTGCTAATGTGCGATGAGTCAAAAAAAAAAAAAGTCACATCCAAGTAACACAAAGCACAGTAGAAAGAGTAAGTGCTCTTATTCTTCCTCGTGGGAGTCCAAATGAATTGTATATACAATGATTCCACATAACTAGTTACAGATTTCCCAAATGAACCTTGTCCCTAGAAGAGCAGGATTTCAAGAACAAGACCAAGCATTTTTTTCTTACCTTAACAATTAGAAGTTGCCAGTTGCAACAGAGCCCAATATCACTAACCTTTTTGACAAATGTATCTCTACCAAACACTGTAACCCGCAGTTGCATCAGGTCATGGTTTTTCAGCAGCTTCCAGTGAAAAACAATAGGGGAAGGAAGAAACAGAAAACACGAAAGCAAAGGAAGATAGAAACTGAAAACAAAAGCAAATAAATGCCTCCCTCAGAAATTATTTTCCAATTCTAACATATCCTTCAAAGGGTACCAACATATTCAATTACTAAAAACCGAAGCAACTAAGGGGCTCTGATATCTTTGAAAGATTAGAAGTTACAGGCTTGTTCACTTCGTATTTCAGTTTTTGAATTCACTTTCCTTTTTGGGTTCTGCTTGTAATTCAAGGAAAAATTGATTTGCTTTTCTTATTAAAACACTTAAAAATTCATTTTTGTCAAACAAGTTTTTATTTTGAGAAATTGGAAAATGAAGATACAAAACACTAAAGAGAACCTGCCAAGAAATTGCAAGGTACAATTAAAGTATGTAGTGGTAAAGAGCTTGACAGAGGACAAAAAAACATGTGTAAAAAGCAGTGGAAACATAACAAGGGGGGAAAACCACCAAAAAAAAACTAATAATAAAAAATAAGAAAGAAAAGAAAAGGTGGGGGAGTTAGTACCTCCCATTTTCAAAGACCATCACGAAACTCTGTGAAAGCCAGTTGCAGGAATGGAAACATTTTAAGAAAAATATCAAGAATCAGATGCAGAAAAAAAAAAAAAAAAAGGAAGTCCCAGAAAATAAGGATTAGTGAACGTCACAAGAAGTTAGGTGCAAAATGCCATGAATCTAAATCCATAATAAAACTAAACTGTTGAGATTGTATGTAGCTTCCAAAATATAAAGAAAAGAGATCGGAGAACAACATATGAGCAAGAGAATACTTGATTCCACCAAGTTCTCGTATTTTCTTTCAACATCCAATACCAAAGAACTTCATCAAAACATTAATGAATACCACGTTAAATAGATCTTGACATCAAGAGGAGAAGATGAATATGCAATTTTAGTAATATAAAAGCCAAAGATGAAAAATGATGACAAAAGCCTGCAGTAAGTACTCCCCTAAAAAGGAAAAAGCTACCCAAATTTTATGGGAACAGAAGTCGAAAAGTAAAGTCACTTTCATATTCAAATAGAGATGAGATAATAACAGTAAAGAGCAAACTCTAAAATGAGGTTAACAGAAGCTAACACTTCAACTCAACTGAACTCATTCCATATCAAATTAAATATCGGAAACTCCACATCTAAAACTCAATTCTCAAAGAGAAAAAGGAAAGGGGGTAGCGTGGGGGGGAGGAACAACAAAAGAAACAGAAAAGGGTATAAGTAATTAGGACAAGGCCTATGTTAGGGACATTTTAGAAAAACTCATCCACAGAAAGAATAAATCAACAAATTAATAACAATATCCTGAAATAAGCAATACTAAAGAAAATATTAAAACTAACTTTTCAGCTGGTAAGTCTTCTTTTAAACAACAAAGACAAGAAAAAAGCCTAATTTACTAGATGCCAATGATGACATCAAAAGTAAGCTTGGTAAACTAAAAATCGACATACCATAAAAGCGCATTTAGCTTAAAAGTAAGCAATTAGTAAAAGCAAGAAACAAAGCCAAAAGAAGAAACAGGAAAAGAGCAAATAGATTATTTCCTCAAATATAAGGGGGGAAAAATAAAACAGAGAAAAAACAGAACCAAGATGAAGGCCCACGTGCTTTAAATGGAAATATTATCAAACCATAGGAAAAGGTAAACAATAGTTCGCCAACAACATATAGTTTAAGCTACCAAGTTCTTCAAACATTAGTAAAATGACGGAATAATAAAACTCAGAAAATAAAAAATATATAAAAGATAAAAACCCATAAAATCTGCAGTCTCATATTCCATGACCATGCCACTGACCCCAATTAAGTTCCTAGATATTTGCCAAAACTACTTGCTCCTCCAGCTCATCCAAAGTTCTTCTGCAGAAATGACCAAGACAGATATCTTATTTATTATAGGGAAAAGTCAGAAAAGGAAAATCTGCAAATGAAACCAAATGAGAACTTCACACAATCAGCTGATAATTTGGCCCAAACACGTATTGAAGTTCTCTACTTCTCTGACTCCTTTATATTTTTATTTTTTCTAATTGATCCTTCCATTGTTGGCTCTGAAAATCAATTAATCTTTGATTGTGCACATTCTTCTCTTTGATAAATAGTGTTTCCAATCGAAGAGGAAGCCAAATTTTCTAACAGGAGAACTAAGCAAAAAACACAACATCCTAGCAAATCAGTCTAAAATAACTATGCTTTATCTTAACCAACTGGGGACAGTAGCCCAATTCCTAGTAGTTCATTATTTCAGTTTCAATTTCTCCAGGCTATGCCCATTCACATAGAGCGCCATATTTCCATAATTACTTCATCGCTGCAGAAATAGCTCGCATCGCTGCAGAAATAGCTCGCCTAGTCAAAGAAATACATCACAGGGAAGAATTTGTAAAGGAAGTAGGTAAATGCATTTGAAATTTGATAAACTAGTATTATGGAGAATTGTTCATGTGTAGATCAAAGAATGCAATGTCCTTTTTTCTTTAAAACTACTCTGTCAAAGGAAATTCAATTCAGAATTATCTACTCAACATTCTTGTCTGCGCAAATGTTTAGAATAATTGTTGTCCAAGATGCAGTGCAGCAGCAGAAGTATATGAATTCCTAAATACAGGCAGCAATATAGCATAAAAATGAGGAATGAATAATACCACAAGTTCATAGAGTAACCACCACCACCAGTTCTCGGAGACTTCACCAAGGACGAAGTCTGCCCACTCACTCGGGGGTACACATACTGCAGTCCCAGCATCATCCCTGCACTTGATCCTCCGCTCCCAGGAACGACACCATTGTAAGCACCTAAACCCAATCCCTGAAGCATTGCTCCACCACCAGCACCACTATAAGCACCTAAACCCAATCCAGGTAGCATTGCCCCACTTGACCCTCCACCGGCAACACCAGCAGCACTAGAAGCTCCTAAACCTCCTAAATTCTGAAGCAATGCAGCGCTTGATCCTCCACTGCCAGCTCCAGCACCACTATAAGCACCTAAACCCAACCCTTGCAGCTGATCCCCCATCATCCCATAATAACCACCCATCAATCCGCCTAAATTTGCATTGCTAATCAATCCACTACTATATAAAGGATTCACAAATCCAGTCTGCTGCCCCAACGATCCCAGATTCTGTGACTGCTGAGGGGCTGCAGCTGCTAGCATCAGCGGCTGCATTGGCTGCACCGCGGTAGTTATTGATGCAGCTCCCCCACCCACCTTAGTCTTCCCCTCAGTGGCCTTCTGGCAGTGCAATTGCTGCCCTTCAAACACCTTATAAGGCTCCACTAAGACCTTTTTGGCTCCCTCCAAAGTCTTATACACGAAAATTGCATAACCTTTAAATTTTCCAGTTGTGGGATCCAGCCCTGTCGGCCCACTCTCAATTTCCCCAAATTTCTCAAAAAATCTCCTTAACTGCTCCACACTCGCATTCACCGGCACGTTACTTACATATATCTTCCGGTTTGCGTAATCTTTAGAAGAAGGCAGATGGGTCCCCGTTCCCGTTCCTGAAGCTGGGGCACTAGGGCCTGCTGATGCCAGCTGGAACGAAGCTACACGATTGCCAATTTTCATTTTAGGGTTTTCTAACAATTTCTTTGCCGATTGCCGGTTCCTGAAGGTGACAAAAGCATACCCCTTGCATTTTCCCGTGGCTCGATCATTCACAATGTTCAAATCCTCAATCTCACCAAACGGTTGCAAAACCGACTGTAGGGAGCTTTGTGTGGTGTCCCAACCGAGGCCGTAAACAAATATTTTGCGATGCGATATGTCCTTGTCGGCCGCTGCTTTTAAAATTGAAACAAGGGAATCATGGGATAAACAGAGGTCCGTGACAAAGGTCATAAGTTGGTCTTTCGAGAAGGGCTGGAGGAGGTTTTGGAGCGTGGTTTGCGGGTCCGACTCGGAGTCTGAGTCGGATAATTGGGTTTTGGGTTTGGATTTGGTCTTCTTCTTGAGTTTCTTCACGATCTTTGGCTTGGCAGTAGTGGATGTCACGGCGAATTTTCGTTTCTTGAGCTTGTTTTTCGCCATGAAGATTTGTGTCAATGAACACTGCACAGAGAGAGAGAGAGAGAGAGCTAGGGTTTAGAACGAGGAAGATGAGGAAACGTTACTTATATCTTTATAAAGATTTAAATAAAACAACAAAATCTCCTTAACGTCCCCTGGGGTGTTTAGTTGGTTATCACGCTAGTCTGACGCACTCCAGTTCCCCGGTTCGAACCCGGGCTCAGACAATTTCCTCTCTTATTTTTTTTCTTTGACTCTTTCCAAATTCTGAAA
Source organism: Nyctanthes arbor-tristis (assembly GCA_963692815.1). NCBI lineage: Eukaryota > Viridiplantae > Streptophyta > Magnoliopsida > Lamiales > Oleaceae > Nyctanthes > Nyctanthes arbor-tristis. The sequence goes on along the minus strand of CAVNYN010214110.1, from coordinate 2,298 downwards.
GTTCGACTCTGATATGGGCTCTCTGACGCCAATTCAATTTCTGTAATATTTTACCGGACAAATTGCTTACCAACTTGTATGGAATTTCTCGCGGGATCATTTATACATTTACGCTGAATTTTTCAATGCTTTTGAAGATCAAAAGTTGTAAACTAGCAGAATGAAGCTCGCCGATGATTCTGTTTCTTCACCTCTACTGGTTCCTCCTCAGATCATTGAGCACTCGGAGATTGACGTGGAATCGGGTTCCAGTGAACAAATTCAGTGCCGAATTTGCTTAGAAACTAAGGGTAATCTTTCTTCGTTTGACTTACTTTCAGTCAGCAAACGTTTTGTTTACCGAATGGGAAAGCTAGAGGTGAAGAAATCTTGGGTTCTTTCTGATATTCTGTAGAAGACTTCAGTTTGATGGCAAATAGAATACATGCGAAATTGTCATTCGACAGAAATCGATTTCCGCTGCGATTTTTGAGTTTCTCTCAGCAGTTGACTCAGAATTTGCAACCTTTGATAATGTGTGTATAAAAGTAGTCATATACTAGTAAATACCTTTTAGCGGTTCGGTGAATCCAACCATAAAGAAGAGTAATGTGAAGAGATAAACTGATTATTAGAACAAGAGCAATCGAAGAAAAAGGTACATAGGACTAACTTATATTTGCCTTTTTTTTTTTTTCTTGTAAGTGGGGGAGAAAACTTCCTTTAAGTTCATGGTACCAGCTATTTAGCGCCTCAATTATCAATTTCTTGATTTTTTGAGAAGATTTGTCTCAATCAATAGGGCTTTCTCTATCAACAGTGATGTTGCGGTTGTTTATGCATGAAAACTGTTACATAAGTGGTGCTGATCATAAATGTTATCTGTGTTTCTGTATTGTGAATATATTCCTACATGGGAGAAGGTAACGTTTTTACTGTTCTCAGCAGTGTGCATTTAGTGTGGCATTTCATTGCAACTTGCAATAGCTATAAAGAGAATTTGCTCTTCAATTTCCAATAAATAACATTGCGTTCTTCTTCTTACCACATTGTATAATTTTCAGTGTGGTTAAAGATTACATAGGTTCTTCTTTCAATATTGCAAGTTTTCCTTGGGTATGGTGTGAACAAGTTGATCATGAATGGTCTAATGCATGTATTTTGTCCTTAAGTTATTGCTGACATATGCAAGTTAGAATGGTCCTAAGGTTCCCTTTTTTCTCCTTTTTTATTTGTAAGGTAGGGATTTCATTGCCCCTTGCAAGTGCAGAGGTACATCCAAATATGTCCATAGGAAATGTTTGGATCAGTGGCATGCTGTTAAGGTACATATATCTGCTATTAGTGTGAAAATTATTCTTGTACTAACCGCTCCGTCAGTTGTAGTTTCCTGTTCACCGATTATCAAGAAAAGTGCCAAGGAATCTGCACTGTTTGTCATTTTCATTTACTTTATTTTCTGTTTTCCAGCAGAAGTAGGTTTGGCGGTACTCTTTTGTAAAACTGCGATACTAATCAAGATGTAGGATTATGTGGTGTTTTTTCAGCCTTCTTTTGCTTATAACTTATATTTGTACAAGTTATCCCAAGTTGCCCAAATGTCAGTTCTAGCTGGTGGACTGTCTTTGACTTAAATAAACCGAGTCCTGCTACTCTAAAATTGTGTATACGGTTAGTTCATAATAATAGTTCCTTTCCTGCAGGAAGGGTTTGCATTTTCTCATTGCACAACTTGTAGGGCTCCTTACTATTTAAGAGTCCATACTGCTCTTCAGAAATGGCGAACTTTAAAGTTCCAATTTTTTGTGACCAGAGATGTTCTCTTTATCTTTCTAGCTGTGCAGCTGGTATGTCATTGGGACTTTTTGGACTAGTTTTCTACTTTGCCATCTGCCTTGTCACTTTTCTATGTGAATTTTTTTTAATTAAACATATTCCTGGCTGCAGGTCATTGCTTCACTGGCATATTTGGTGTATAGTATAGATGCTTGTGAGAAACTCTGGCTTTATGACAATTGGGGTTTCGGTGGTGAACTTCCTTACTACTGCATCTGTGGTAAAGTACCTTGAGTTTAAATGCCAGTCATGAAGACCCGGTCCATCTATACATTTTTAACCAATAGTGACTGGCACATCTTGTGTTTTAGTTCCCATTTTTTCCTTCATCAGCAAAATTGTGCTTAACTTAGTGTCATTTTCTCCTTTGTACTTGGTTGGATTTGAGCGTATTAGATGTGACATACGCTGATACTTCAATTACACATGATGGTTTCTTTCCTTTCTGCCTTTCTTTTTTTTTTTTTTGGGGGGGGGGGGGGG
>CAVNYN010214108.1:0-45594 GCA_963692815.1 Nyctanthes arbor-tristis | reverse complement strand
TGAGACTTGTGTATTAGATTTTAGGATATTGGTGCCCCAGTTGGGCTTACCAACTTAGGTAATTTTGATTTTCCTGAATGGGCTCAACGGTCCTTGATGATTTGATATGAGGTTTGGTGCCCTAGTTGGGCTGATTAGACTTAGGGAATTTATTTTTTTTATTGGGATTAACGAATCTTGTGAGTGAGATCTCATGGCATTGGTGCCCCTGTTGGGCTTATTCTGCCTAGGGGAACAAGTTCCCTAGTTGGGTTCAACCAGCTTTGTAAATGGGATCTTGGGGCATTGGTGCCCCAGTTGGGCTTTCTGCCTAGGGTATCAAATTTCCTGATTGGGCTCAACGAGCCTTGTGAATGGGATCCTAGGGCATTGGTGTCCCAGTTGGGCTTTCTGTCTGGGGAATCGAGTTCCCTGATTGGGCTCAACGAACCCTATGAACGGGATCTTGGGGCATTGGTTCCCCAGTTGGGCTTTCTACATAGGGTATCAAGTTCCTTGATTGGGCTCAACGAGCCTTGTGAATGAGATCCTACGGTATTAGTGCCCAGTTGAGCTTTCTGCCTAGGGAATGGAGTTCCTTGATTGGGCTTAACGAGCCTTGTCAATGAAATCCGAGGGCATTGGTTCCCCAATTGGGCTTTCTGCCGAGGGAATCAAGTTCCCTAATTAGGCTTAACGAGCCTAGGTTTCTGTTGTAGACAACCTTCATTTTAATCATTGTTGTAACTCTTATTTGAAGCGGTAATGCTGATGGGGTAAAGTATAGCCCTGATTAGATACAATACCTAGTAATCCTATTGATAGTGTTTCTTTAAATGTTCCGTGCTCCAATGGTGTGGCAGGCCCCTCCCATTCAATCATTCTAACTTGTGTGCCTCATACAGCAATACTTCAATAAGCTTGGACGGACCATTCTATGGATTTTGTAGTGCTGTCGGTGTGGGAAATACTTTTTGAGAACTAGATCTCGTCTTTCAAATTCCTAGATCTTGATCTTATCGTGGTAGTACCTCTTTTTTTAAGAGCTGGATAATTTCTTCTTTCCGACTAAGAGATCTTTCCATAGTACCGAGGGCTTGTTCGGGTTGAGTCAGAGTAGAGTACTCTATTTTTATTCTAGTTTGTTGATCTGCAAACCTATTGAATCTCTAGCAAACCTATTGAATCTCTAAATTTATGCAATTCCTTGTTTCAACTGTGACCTTTTCACAATACTTTGTCATCTATAGCTCTTTTGTTCCATAGGTTCTGTTAATTTGGTTCACGACTAATTCCGATCTGTTTGACTAGTAATTGAGTCATTCCGATGGACCTGGCCATTTCTAATATGTCTAATAGTGCTTCACATTTTGCCTTACTATTTACGGTAGGAAATTTGAATCTATAAGCTTGGAATAAGCCTTGTTGAGGTCAATAAAGTAAATTCATAAATGCCAAGTCCTGTTACTCTTCCTTACTTAAGCTAGATTAGCTACGCAAACGGGATACTTTACTTTCCTGACGAATTTGTTTCTTAGAAGTTTCGCTACTTCTTTTGCTAATGTCTCATCTCTTTGTTTGCCATTTTTGTTTTATTTTCAAATCCAGATTAAGTTGTTGACAAGCTGGCTTTGATGGTATCCTTTCCATATCCTTTTGTGACCATGCAAAAACATCTAGATTATTAATTTTCAAGAAAGAAATGAGTTCTAACCTTATCAACGCTCTTAGGTCTGCACTTATACAGTGCAAAATTTCGTGTCTTGCATTAGTCATTGGTATTAGGCTCAGTCTCATTCTCTTGGCAACTAGGATATTGAGCCGGAGGTGAGAGTGGCTGTTGCTTCAAACTTTCAAGCTCCATCTGAAGGAACTCAACTTGCGCCTGAGTAGCTCAAAGTTTCCGGTTGACGGATGAATTCAAATTTCCTTTGCCAACTCCTATTAGTGGTTCCGGGGGATAGTATGGCTCTTGACCCAGTTACTCGTGGTTCATTGATTCCTCACCATTTTTCTGAATTGAAATAAACTAGATGATAGTTTAGATGCCGGTATGGGCCAACTTGTCATAGCGAGGCCCTTCCTCTAGCTTCTATTGTTGACTTGGGTTTTAACGTGGACCCAAGTCAGCAATAGAAGCATGATGGGATGGTGAGGTAGGATCAGGATTGCTTATTGAATTGAGGTCCAACATGTACGTGTGAACATGAGGAGTTTGATCCGGACACAAGTTTAGGAGCAAATGAGTATAATGCAATAATTCTCTATCTAGATTCTATATCTTAGGCAAAAATACTTTCTCTCCAGTGGCACCCTAGAAATCATATTTATAGGTGAGCGCCGGGGTCCTTTGGGAATTTTACACATTCAGTTCGGATGAGAACTTGCTTAACATATGTGAAAGTACAACTTGTTCTCAGTTCTTGTCTTAATAACAACTATTATCTGTCAAATGTCCTCTGTGTTATTTGCGTGCTCTATCCTCATCTCGGACGCAAGGAAATATTGATCATTCCTGATCAGAAAAACTTTCTGATCCGTCTTTTCTGATCTGCCTTTTTGGATCCGCCTTTTCTGATCTGACAATTGTACCTATCTGAAGTTGTTCTCTGTTTTGCCATATGAGTTGGTTCTTTGATAGTTTTCTAATTGGTTATTAATTCCTGATTAGCCATAAAATTCTAATCGGGTTCATGGGTCCTCAAGCCAGGTCAGCTCCTTCTTGCTAACCAGTGCTAACATCTGTGATTTCCACCGTGCCTTTTTGAAGTCGATCCGCTAGAAAAATCGGCCCTCTCCCTTTTCGACTCATTGAATTTGTTCATCATCTTCTACATTCAATTTTATTCTTTGATTTCTTTCTTATTTTTTGATGTTTTGTTTCAGGTATGATTTTTTGGCATCCCATGATGAGATATTCAACAATCTGAGGACTTGCTCGAGAACATGAAGAGAGTAAAACGGGAAGCTGTGGATTTAGGTTTTTGGGTTGTCTTTCTTCATGATTGTGTCAAATTATTGGTGTAACTAATTAGTGGGATTTGATTGTTCATATTGTAGACGGTGCTGAATTCAGTTTCATTAATTTTTATTCATTTGAATTTTAGATCTGAAATTAAAGAAGAATACACTTTCTTTTTTTTTTAAGATCTGGTTATATGTTTGTTGTTTTCTTTGGTAGAGATCATTGGCAATATCTATTGCTGGTGGTTAAAACTTAAAAAAAAAAAAAAAATATGCGTCGATTGTTGGACAATAAACAACTGGCGCCTAAAGTGCACAATAGACGTCGGTTGTAAGTAAGGAACCAATGCCTCGTCACAATAGGCATCGGTTCCTTACTTACGATCAATGCCTATTATATACTTTAGGTGTCGCTAAAAAATCGACGCGTATGCCCTTACTATTTGCGTCGCTGCTAATAGCATCGTATTCAAGACCGACGCGTATTCATCAATGCAACTGACGCCAAAAGTGCTGTTTTATAGTAGTGGTAGTCTGCTCACTTTTGTGTGGTCTTGACATTTCAAGAATACTAGAGAAATTTCAGGGTTGAAACCTGGGAATACTCATCGTAGTTGGAATTATCAAAGTGAAGGTATAATCTACTGAGCCTTTCTTAAGATGACTCATATTGAAATCATGTATCGAAATAAAATGTTCCGCAGATCTTGGCTAAGAAAATAATTTTTGAATTATTGCCATCCTATAAACTTGTTTCCAATAATTACAGATCGGATATCTAGTGCTTGAAACTTATTACATGATGATATTTTACTAAACCCATATTTATGCGGCAATACATAGATATGTAGGGCACTATATGATGTCATATAGCCACGTGAGTACATCAAGACAAGCCACATAGTTGTGATTTCCCATGTAGTGTGACTTGATGCACACTACATGGTCATATGACACGATATAGAGTCATAACATATGATATTAGATCTGCACTAACATAGATTAAAAATAATCTAATACCATATGTATGGTATTATATGTTGCTATATGGCCACGTACGTGTATCGGGACACACCACATAGTTGTAATTTCCCATGTAGTGTGTCTTAATGCACATCATATAGTTATATGGTACGATATGATATCATAACATATAGTATTAGATCGAAACTAATACATGGATAGTTGATTTAAAAAGGGGAAATTATGCTATATTTAGGAATTGTTCTTATTCTAAATTTACTTCGTTTTATTTATTATTTAATTAATTTTTGCCCCTAAACCCCCAACCCACATCCACCAACCGCCCCACCCATCACGCCGGCTAGCTGGATTTCAGTGAATTTTTATTTTTTTTATTTTTTTATTTTACTTTTTTCTTTTTGTCTTTTCTCTTCTTCCTTTTGCCTTTTCTTTTTCCCAGCAACGTTGCTGAAATCTTCCTTATTTTTCGGTTTTTAGTTTTTTTCTATTTTTTGCTTTTTTCTTTGTTTTTCCTTTTCTTTTTTCTTTATTATTTTTTATTTGTTTATCCTTTTCTTCATTTCCCTATTTTCCTTTTTCATTTTTATCTCCCTTTTCTGTTTTGTTTTCTTTTTTTCTTTTTCACAATTTTTATTTTCCCGCGGCCATACTTATCAATATTTCACTTAAATTGTAATTTTTTGTAATAAAATTTGTGTTTTTTGACAAAATATGGTACATGTTAAAATGGGTGTAACAATCTTTGCTATGTGTGTAAAAATCTATGTTACATGCGTATTAATGGTCCGTTATGTATATGTAACAATATATGTTATACGTGTAACAAGTTCTATTACATGTGTAGCAGACTATATTATATCTGTAACAATTTATGTGTTAAATAATTGGTGTTATGAGTGTAACAACTTTTTTTTATGTATGTAACGATCTATTTTATGTGCGTTACAAGGTTCATTACGTGTGTAATAAACTATATTATGCGTGTAACAAGGTCTGTTAGATGTGTAGCAAGTTATGTCCGTAACAATCTCTATTATTGAACAATCTGTGTTATGGTGTAAAATAATGTGTGCTGTGTGTAACAATGTCTCTTAGATATGTAACAAGTTATGTTATGTTCGTAATAATTTATGTTATTACAATTTGCATTGTTGGTGTAACAATGTGTGTTATGCGTGTAGCAATTTTTTTATGTGCATTACAAGGTTCATTACCTATGTAACAAGCTGTGTTTTGTGTATAACAATCTATATTATCAGCGTAACAAAGTTTTGTTAAAAAAAAAATTTAGAGTAACAAATTCAGTACTTAAGTAGTAAACTATGTTATTTGTTGACAATTTATGTTATTTGAATTAAAAAGTTAACTTACCCTGGTTCGCAATATTTTGGGTTAAATTTTTATGCTTATTGTATAACATCCTTTATTACATGAATTAAAATGTGTAACAATTTCTATTATATGAATTTAAAAAGAATGGAAAGAAAAATGAAAAAAGAAAAAGGAAAAAAGGGAAACAAGAAAAGAAAAAACAAAGGAAAAGGGAAAAAAATAAAAAATAAAAAAATCCGGCTAGTAGTTTGTCGAAATCCAGCCACCAGAATTTAGCTGCCACTGATGGCCAGCCGAAATCTGGCTGCCAGAGTCCGCGATAATTGGAATCTAGCAAGGGCCGGCGTGACGGGGGTGGGGGTGGGAGTTTTAAAAATATTATTAAAAAAGAAAAAATTAATAAATTGGTTAAAAAATAAGAGAATAACATAAATTGTTACACATTTAACATAATATATGTTAGACAGTATCTTTGAAATAAATAAATGTTAGGAAGTATGTAGTCAAATAGTTTAGATAATTAAGGTGAATGTAAAACTACCCCATTTAAAAAGGATAGGACCCGTTTAAACTAACCCTGTATTGTCACATGAGTATATAGAGTTATATTAATGTACGATTGTAAAGTTACGTTACAATTTTGGGAAATTGAGCTACGCCCATAAACTCTGTTGTTTTTCAAAATGTGGTGGACCTCTGTCCTTTTTCTTTCAATACAATAGACGGAAATTTTTGAAACTGAGAGCATCTCTAATGTCAATGTCACATGTCACGGTTGAATATTAAGTCGATGAGGGTATAGAAAACGAGAGAGAAATATTATTTTAATTGAGCGGAAAGAAAGAGAAAAGTGAAGAAAAAGAGAGGGAAAACTGAAAAAGCGAAAACAATTAGAGAGAAATTAAAAAATAATGATAGAATAATTGTTGATAATGTGAAGATGAAAGTAGAAAATAGAGAAGCCACCTGAAACGATAAAAAGAATGTGAAGAAAAGGTGTGGAAAAAGAGAAACGTATAATTAAAAAATGTGAAAAATAAAATGAAAATTGGAAACATATCGAACCCACAATTTTTTTGTGTCTATCTCAGTCACCACCTTGACATTCAACCTTCGCATTAGCATTAGAGATACTCTTAATGAGATCTATATATAGAAAAGATGTCAAAACTTTACTACAGTAAAACTTAGAAAAATTAATTCAGTTGGGACCAATGGAGATTATTATTTGAGAGGTTATTAATTTATCAAAGAATAATGCTATGTAGAACTAGTGGTGCTTAACACCAGTCTATGTGGTAACTAATGTGTCATTGAATGATTAGTGAAATTAAATGCATTAATAAAAGACCCACTTGATTTAACTTATCATTCAATGCCATATGAATATGATGTCAAGCACTAGTGGTGCTATTTAGCACCACTCTTTATTCAAAGGCAATGTAGTTTATTGATGTGAGTTTAGCTGAAGAATTTTATTATTTAATCGAGATTACTAAGTTATCGAATATTAATTTATCGACATTTTATTGAATATCAACTTCCCCATATGAAAGCAGAGCGAGTTGTAGCTTAGTTCCGCAATGAAAGTGGAAGTCACCTTGGGAATTTTGATATTTGAGAGTGGACGCTTTTTTGGTTAATTTGACAACAATTGACCATTTTGAAAGGACACGTTACCCTCTTATCATTTCATTCGAATTTGGACTTGATAGAAACTTCCCTGTCACCCATGATTTTCACTTGGAACAACTTTATAATTTGACAAAGACTGGAAAATAATCCTGTATCGACATAGCCTTATAAAAAGAAATAAATTTCGACCACTCAATGAGCTTGACGATATTTTCCCTTATCAATACATCTATACGTGTACCATACATTTTTTCTCTTACAAACATATATACTTAGAACGTCTCTAATGTAAATATGAATTGCTCTCCTAATGTGAAAGAGGGAAAAATACACAAAATTAACGATCTCATTTTTCCTCCCTTTTTCATTACTTTTCCTCTCTTTTCCTGAACTATTTCCCCACATTCCTTTTATTTCACATATCTTCCGCTATTTTTTTTTAATCATCCTTCCATGTAGGGGCGGGTCAACAAATTTTTTTGACATCTACATATATATATATATATATATATAACAAAGTAGTCTGCGGCACAGTGTATCACAGTTTTCCCACCAAAACTGTATTTTGTGGGGATATTTTAGACTTTTTAGGTTCCTTGCGGTAATTCTTGCGGTCATCTATATCTTTACTATTCCGATTTAAATTGATTTGTTTAGATTTAGTTGTTCTAATTTCAGTTTTCTCTTTTCTTCTTTTATCTTCAATACAAGATTCTGGTTTTGTGATAATTTGGTTTCATTAAAAATTGTTTTAATTTTTTAGATAAATGCATGTGTTATTTATATAATAGTTTACTTTTTTAATCATTTTAATTGCTTTTGTGGTCTAGCAAGTCATATCTTATTAGTTTAATGTTTTATTAAATATATTTTATCAGATAAATGTTGGAGAAAATTAAAAAAATTCTTGCAGATTATTATCAATAATCTTATATTTGACAAACAGAATCAATTTATTTTAGATATGTGCATTTGTCATCTTATTATAACCACTTACTTTGAAAATTTTCCTTAAAAAAGTGGTCTGATTGTGTAATTATTTAACAATTTTTTATTCTTATCATACATACTTTATTTACATATTTTGGAATGCTCTTATATGTTCACTAAATAAATAAATAAAATAGTTTTTGATAAATAGTTTATAATTAATAAGTATTAGTTCACAATAAGATAACAAAATATTATTCTTAACAAGTGTCTCTTATGATACGTTATTCGATTTTATGTATTAACTATTTTTGGTATTGTCTGTGTAATGCACGAGTGAAAATCTAGTGAGCTATAATAATATAGAAAAATTTTAATTTTGCAAAAATTATCTGAAAACTTATTTTTTTTCCACATCAAAATTTTTAGGCCCACTCAGTTGCAGCTAGTGCTTGCCCGAGCCTAGATCCGTCCATGATCCCCCTCTACTGGCATGACTCTTACTTTCTTTTACTTAACTTTTAGTTCGACTGTAATATATTCACATTATCTTTGATTGCAAGTGTTGAATTCATATGAAGAGAAATTTTTTACTGGACATTAAAAATTTTTTTTTTTAATGTTGTCCTTGAATAAAAGTAAAAAATAACATGAAAGTAGGTGAACCTCGAGATCTCAAGTTCAACTCCCACCAACTACATGTTTGTGTGAGTTCTGTCAACATTATATCTATTTAGCATTGGGCTCATTTGGATGTAATTTTGTACACACTATATATGCTTATACTACTATATTGGCAGATTGTTTGTACTTGTACTTTCAAAAAGAGTATAAAATTACTTTTAAAATACACAACTCGATCATGACAAAATGTTTTCTTTATTTTTGAGAAAATATGGTCATGTGACCAGAAGCTAAAAAGTATTTTTTATGAAAGAAAGTGAAGCAAACATGATAGAAATAAGAATTTGAACAGACAAATGAAATTTTACATGGAATTAAATATGAACAATCATATACATTCTGGGGGGGAAATATTGATCAGCGATGAGTGTCAAAATTTCGAGCAATAGATATTTGATAGTATATTCTATGTACATTTATTCTATGTCAAAATTTCAACCGGCAATAGCATACTCTATGTACATTTATATAGTGTCTTTGCATTTCGACAGCATTCATATGTCAAGATAGCCTTTTTACTTCTTCAAAATTAAAGTGTGTGTCTATACGTACGTTATTTTCCAGTTCTGTAATTTTCATATCACACTATAATATCAATTTTTCATAATGTTTAACTCTAGACGTCTAACACCATTTATGTCGTTAGATGCATACATGGTGTGTATCTGGGTGCAATAAATCAATTCCTCTACACATGTTAGCCCATTTCAAACTAATATGGCATCCGCATGTCTATCTACATTCATGCGCCTAGCGCCATACGTCTAGAATTATATCGAGATCGGTAATTAATTTGGAGAGTGAAACCGACCATTTAAATTAAAATGTTAAACTGGTGAGTTCATTTTAAAAGCGGAATTTTAAGATTAATTAATTGACTCTTTAAATTTAATAGCGTTTTTTTTAAAGAGGTTATAAGAAATGCTCGTGGTTGGTGTTTCCAAAAAGTTCTTGTACGGTTAAATTCTCATATTTCGGGTAGGAAGTCTCAAGTTTAAACCACACCCTACTACTCCCCTTTTTTGTTTGTGTTTGTATATAAAGAAATGCCCATGGTCAAGTGTAACACCCTCAAATATTTGAAAATTTCTATATTACCCGGAAAATAACAATTTTGAATCTTATCATTTGTCCAAATTTTCAGTACTTGAAAAATATTTTTCCTCAAATAATATTTTCGACAAAGAATGATTTAGAGTAAACATAATTCATTTTCAAAGTATTCAAATATATTCTATAACAATAATAATAAAAAATAATAAAAATATTAATTATTATTATTCTACTAGTAATTTAATAAAGCCATCATATGATAAATAAAGTTCACTTATTAATACGGGGAGAGAAAATTGAGGTCTGTCTTTATAAAATTCTTTACTTTTATAAGGTAGTACTAATTATTTAAGATAAAAATATTTGTAACCTTTAGAGCACCTATGGTAGTTGACCCTTAATGTCCACGGTCAAGATTCCCGTACACAGTCCTTTGCTCACCTTGAAGTTGTCACCACATTTTGTTACTTGTATTGTCACACTACAATACAAAACTATATGAGCTAACACTCAGTAAGTAACAACATGCATATGTATATGATGATTTCGCACACTACAATGCAATTAGGGCTCACATCTTGATATAAAACACCGCATGAGCTTATAATCAAAAACCCTGCACGCAATGCCTTGCCCAAAGGTCCATTATAGTCTCACCTCGACTCGAGAATCCTTTGACGTATTTGTCGTTGCCTCAAACTCGGCTCAGAAATGACAAAGACTTCCTAATATCACCAAGTAATCAAGGTCTGGCCAATACATATAACCACCGGGTCTCAACACTACGTCCGGTATATATACCAGTCAGCCGGTTGTCGGGCCCCCAACACTCGCAAGTGTATTTACCCCTACGATAAATACAATGCGATGTAATTACACAAGGATTACACCACCTTCCGAGATGTCTCATACCGTTCACTATGCCACATGCATATTCTCATCTTTATCATCATTTTCAAATGTGTGTATATAGCATACCACATCATATGTTCAACAATATATATCTTAACTGTGCCAATTAAGTCATGCCAAATCTTATCGTCTCATAATAAAGATAACATATTACATAAATATTATAAAGCATGACAGACATTTAAATATCACATTGTCACATAGAAGTACATAATACTATTGTTTTGCATAGATCGGATTAAACCGTTACTTACTTTTATCTTTAGCTACCAGTGCTGTTAATATCTCTGACACTCTAGCCGATATATATATCCCAACTTATTAGCTTAAGTCTAAAACCTGTAAATATTAAATTTATTTTCTTAATATCTAGTTAAGACAAATGTATAATTAATTGCAATTACAGTGCTATATAAAATAATATTACCAATATAAAATGATATTACCAACTACTAAAATATAAACAAGCCTAACTCATAAATATAGTTAACTAACGAGCTAATGAAATATAATTCATACCTTTACCAAACGTGCTGCATTACGAATCCCCGACGCATTTGTTATGATAGTAAAGTCAGAAACCCTAATGTACCCTCTCTTTAAAATTATGAGTTAATTAAGAGAAGAAATTGACCCACTTTAATATATACATAGACCCCATAAAAGAGAGACCCGCCTACTATTACTTCACTCGTCCCCCGCTCACCCCGAATAGGGGATGCAAGAAATGGGGTTGTTTTACTCCCTATATATAGGAGCCCATGCCCTATGCATGGCTGCCAAGTGGCAACCATGCATAGGGTTGCCACTAATGCTTGCAGCCACTCATCTATTATTATTATTATTATTATTTTTAATTCTTTGACCACCATGCTCACCAATTTTTTTTTTCCTTTTTTAACGTTTTGTCTTTTCCGAATTCATATTGTGAGTTAGTATTTGACGTGTCAAATAAAGTTCCGTTAAAGGATTCTTTATACCCATATAAACGTATAATAGGGCACTTTATAATGATACTTCTTCAATTCTAAAATCTTTTATTAAACTTACAGTATTTTAATAATAAGTATCTAGAAATTTAATTTAAATTCTATTAAATTATTACATGCTCTGTAAAATTATAAAAATAATACTTTTAAAGTTGAGGTGTTACATCAAGTGTTTGAGAACATAATTAATTAGGGGGAATTATATGCCCAACACACTTTTTTTTCCTTGACACTGCATTACTGGCACACCACATGAAAAATAAAATTTATATCTACACTACTATTAGTTTACATATAAACCATTAATTTTGTCATTTATCATGGACGATTATTGTTATTATTATTTTGAGGGATTATCATGAATTAATGAAAAGAAATAAAAAAGAAAAAAGATCAGTTCGCCACATCCCGTGATCTTATCAATTAATTAAGAATAATTCTAGTAAGACAAAATAAGGGACAAAAAGTTAGACAAAATGAACATGTGTCATGTGTGATTAGTGTTGCTGTAAAAGTGATATGACGCGTTGAAAAACAGAATTGTGCCATGTGTCAATTTTGTTAGAATTTTTGTATAGATTTTTGTTCGAATAGCACAACTCATTAATTATTAAGAGGAAAAAAATGAGAAGAAAAGAAATCTATACACCACTTTTCCATTACTGCATTGGAAAAGAATGGCATTAATCAACCTCTAATTACTTTCGAAATTGGCTGCACACGTCAAAATTAAATTTAAATAAAAATTGTCTGGGCCGAGTTTAATTTTAATGTTTAACCCAAATAATTTTAAAACGAAATGAAAGTCGAAAGTCTTGAATAGACTAAATTAAATTAATAGTTATTGTCTATAGCCCTTTTTTTTTTTCATTTTTTACTTTGTTGTTGTTTTTTTTTTTAAAAAATATTGTATATACTGCAATATTGGCACACCACATGAAAAATAAAATTTATATCTACACTACTATTAGTTTACATATAAACCATTAATTTTGTCATTTATCATGGACTATTATTATTTTGAGGGATTATCATGAATTAATGAAAAGAAATAAAAAAGAAAAAAGATCAGTTCGCCACATCCTGTGATCTTATCAATTAATTAAGAATAATTCTAGTTGGACAAAACAAGGGACAAAAAGTTAGACAAAATGGACATGTATTATGTGTGACTAGTATTAATATAAAAGTGATATGATGTGTTAAAAAATAGGATTGCGCCATATGTCAATTTTGTTAGAATTTTTGTATGGACTTTTGTTCAAATAGCACAACTCATTAATTATTAAGAGAAAAAAAAAGAGATGAAAAGAAATCTATACACCACTTTGCCATTACTGCATTGGAAAAGAATGGCATTAATCAGCCTTTAATTACTTTCAGAATTGGCTGCACACATCAAAATTAAATTTAAATAAAAATTGCTTGGGCCGAGTTTAATTTTAATGTTTTAACCCAAATAATTTTAAAACCAAATGAAAGTCCAAAGTCTTGAATAGACTAAATTAAATTAACAGTTATTGTCTATAGCCAGTTTTTTTTTTTTTTTTTCATTTTTTACTTTGTTGTTGTTTTTTTAAAAATATATTGTATATACTGAGTTTTTTTTTTTCATTTTTACTTTGTTGTTTTGTGTATACTGTGTTTTTTTTTAATTTTCTTTTTTTTTTTTGCTCTTTTTTCCTTTCTCCCTCATTCTTTTTAAATTTTTTCCTTCTTCCTTTTCATTTTCTGGCGATGTTGTCAGAATCTTCTTCTTCTTGTATTTTTATTCATTTTTGTTGTTGCTTTTTTCTTTATTTTTCGTTTTCTTTTTTTCTTATAACAATTTTTGACAAAATTTGCCACATGGAAACAATATTTTCACGTTTAAAGGTTTGTTACGTGTGTAGCAAGTTATGTTATTTTGTAACATGCTATGTTATCTGAGTCACAAAATATGTTTTTTTGTCTACTAATCTATGTTATTAAATAATCTATATTATTTGTACAACAAGCTAATGTAGAATACATGGCAGAATGGATCAAGTGAGAATTGAATTGAATATCTGGTTTTGGGTGTTTTGGTTTTCGTTGCAGAATTTGGCGTATAAGAACGATGAGGCTATCGAGGCTCATAACCATAAGGTAGATAAGCACCATCAGTTTTCAGTCATCTAAGGTTGTTTTAGCCTTCAAATTTACAATTTTCTATTTTTCTATGTTTTCCTTTTTTTAATAATTTAATTTTTATGTTTTTTTCACAATAGGGCTTGTCTGCAACTATTTAAATACCGTTGAGACTTGTTTTAATGATTTATTACTTAATAAAAATCTATTTTATTTGCATAACAAACTATGTTTGTTAAATTATATGAGTTACAAGCTATGTTACTTGTATAATAAGTTATCTTATGTGTGAATAAGCTATGTTACTTAAGTAACAAGTCTTGTTATTTGTGCAATGAGACATGTTATGTGTGTAACAATATATGTTATTAAACAATTTGTGTTATTTTGCATAACAAAACATGTTTTTGTGTAACGACCTATGTTACTTGTTTAACAAATTATGTTATTTATATAATGAGTTATGTTATTTGTATAATAAAATATATTAAAATAATATTACACCATCTATTTTTTGAATTAAAATGTCAAACAATTAATACTATATTAATTTAAAAAGAAAAAAAGATTAAAAATAAAAAAAAGAGAAAACAAAGAAAATAGGGAAATAAGGAAAAAAAGCGTAAAATGAAAATAAAAAGAAAAAAACAAAAATTCCGGCTGACGGGGTTGTTGAAATCCGGTGGGCTGGAATTTGGCCTATCGGCTGGCCACCGATGACCGGTAAAGCATCAATGGGTTGGGAGTTGGGTGGGGTGGGTAGGGTGTTAGGGGGATAGGGTGGGGTGGGGACAAGTAAACAACTCGATCTGACTGGTTGATATTCTGATGAAATTGTGTAGATCAAGGATGACGAGGGGGTTTCTACCGGTGGAGATTATGGCATCGAGCTCTGAATTTCATTTCCTACTACTCATGGTACTTTTATGCATTGATTCTCCCAATTTGTTAGTATTTCTTGCCTTTGTTTTGCTCAATTTATGATGGTTTTGGTTCATCTTCTATGGTATAGACTTGGGGACCTAGAATAATATTTTGTTGGCGCTATTTGTTGGTACTTTGATGCTCTTTGTTGTACTTTGGTAATATTTGGTGGTATTTATTGGCCTGATTTTTCGGGTTTTGCTCAATTTATGTTATTTATTGGTGTCAAGATTTCGATTTCGGATTGATAAAATAGTTGGATTAGTTGACTAGTGGTTGAAATCTTTTGCAAGGGATGGATCATTGATTGAGCTTCTTGAGCAGTTTCAAAAGTTTCTGGTCTCACAAAATCTTACTGAACTATTTTAGCAATTCGTAGCTACACAGCCATGTTCTATGTCAGCTTCTACTCTATATGTTTGTGATCTCTTCGTCGTTCAGATAATACTTCTCTATGAATTATTGATTCAGGTGTGTCTAGTTCTTTTGACTCTACTTCCTTTGATTAGTTACATCCTTCTACCTCATCTATGTCCATAAAATCTGCTAATGACACTCCTTTGCCTTTAGCGGGTGTTGGTTTTATTAATACACCTACACTCTCCCTTTCAAATGTCGATCGTATTCCAGGTCTTATGTTGAATTTGATTTTCGTTGGTCAATTATGTGATACTAGATGTTTGGTACAATTCTCGTCTACTGCTTGGCATATCCACAATGCTAAATCTTAGAAAGTGGTTGCGATAGGTCGTAGGCAATGAGGGTTATATGTTATGGAAAGTTTGGAACATGTGCATATTGCTGCCTCTAGTGTTGATTTGTCATCCTTCTACTTGAATTATTCCTCTTTAAAGTTTTATTTGTAGCATTCTTGCCTTGGACATATATCAACTAGTCATTTAAAATTCCTAGCCTCTAAAGGTCATTTGGGAGATTTGGAAACTCATGACATCTTTGATTGTAGTGGGTGTAAATTGGCTAAATTCTCTGCTTTGCGCTTTCCTCACAGTACTTCTTGTTCCGCAGCACCATTTGATCTTGTTCATTCTGATGTGTGAGGACCTACATCTACACCCACTAAATGAGGATCTAGATATTATGCCTCATTTGTTGATGATTATAATTGCTATTATTGGGTGTATATAATGAAGTAGCATTTTGACTTCTTTTCTGTTTATCGTTCTTTTAGAGCACATATCAAAACTCAATACTCCAATATTATTTAGTGTTTTTGGTCTGATTTGGGTAGGGAGTATACTTCTACTTTTTCTCTGAGTTGCTTGCTCTTAATGACACTATTCACCATACTTTATGTGCTGACACTTCACAACAAAATCGTGTTGTTGAGCGAAAGCATCGGCCCATTGTTGAAATTGCCTGTTCCCTCTTGTTATCTGCTAAAATGCCCAATGAATTTTGGAGAGAAGCAGTTCTAAATGCCTTCAACTTAATCAATAGGATTCTATCTTCTATCACTTTTGGTTTATCATTATTTGAAACATTGTTTGGGCATCCTCCTGACTACTCACACTTGAAGGTCTTTCGGTGTTCTTGTTTTGTTCCTCTCTAGAAAGTGGCAGGTAGTAAGTTAACTTCTCGCTCTACTATTTGTGTTTTCTTAGGATATGGAGAGAGTCAAAAAGGTTATCGGTGTTTTGATTCTATTAATCAGAAGTTATATGTCTCTCGTCATGTTGTGTTTCATCAACACATTCCATTCTTCTCCTTTGCTAACTCAACTCCTAGTCTCACCAAGTCTGATATTGTTCATATTGATCCATTTCTTGATGACACTATTAGCCACTTTTCTCATGGGGTGGGGCAGGGTCGGGTTTACCTTTCCCACACCCCTTTCTCTTAACTTTTCCCCCGCCCAGTCCTCGCTCGGAACCCATTTGAATTGGGGTGGGGTGGGGGTGGGGGTGGGGGTGGGTGGGTGGGAAAAATCCTCGTAACCCGCCCTGTTTTCAGATTTTTTTTTTTAAATTCCCATGTATAGGAAACATACAATTTAAAAAAAAAGTAAACAAACTAGTAAACGAATTATTGAATGGCATAGGTTCAAGTCATGAGAATACTAATAGCTTGTGGGTTTTTTCAAAATTAAATAATAATAGTATATTATTCTTAATCAAATAGGCTTCGGGACTAGGAAACTAAAACCCGTCCCCATCCCGCCAACCATTCGGGGCGCGACCGTTTACCCCATTCCCGCCCTATTTTTTAATAGGGAGGAAAATCACTTCCCCATTCAGGGTGGGTCCCCATGGGTTTCGGGTTTTTAGGTATATTTTGCCATCCCTACTCTTGAGTCCTCATCTACTCTTGAGTCATCAGATACACATGCACTAGTTCAAGATATTGCGTCTCTTCTGTCTCAAGTGCCATATGAGATTGAGAATTCATTGTCTCCTCCTCATGTACACAATTCTCGATATCCCACTCACATTTGTAAGTCTACTCATTTGCCTGATTTCATTTATTCTTGTTATTCAGAGTCTTTTTGTTGTTTCTTTAGATCCTTATTGGCAGTAAGCTATGGCTGATGAACTTTCTGCTCTACGTAAGACAGACACTTACTATTGGTTCTTGTGAGTTTATAAGATCTAAACAAAATTTGATGGTTCAGTTGAACATTTCAGGGCTAGATGGTTGCTAAGGATTTCACTCAGTAGTACGGTTAAGATTATGAGGAGACTTTTGCAGTTGTTGCAAAGATGACGACTGTTGGTACACTTATTGCTGTTGTATCTACTCGTCAATGAGATCTCTATCTCAGTGAGATGTGAAAAATGCTTTTCTCAATGAAACCCTTAATGAAGAAGTATATATAGTTCCTCATCCTGGTGTTTTTCATGATCCTAGATATGTTTGTAAACTCAAGAAGGCTCTTTATAGTCTCAAACATGCACCTCGTGTTTGGTTTAGGAAATTTTCTATTGTTGTAAATTCTGAAAGATTTACCTGTAGCCATCATGATTCTATTATATTATTTAGATCTACATCTACTGGTCATATTCTTCTTTTGTTATATATTGATGATATGATTATAACTGGTAATGATATTACTGGGATACATGATTTAAAGTTTGAGTTGGCTCACCAGTTTGAAATGAAGGATTTAAGTCCTTTATCTTATTTTTAGGGCGTTGAGGTTGCTTCTTCACCAAGAGGTTATATATTCTCTCAATCTAAGTATCTCACAGATGATCTTCTTGAGCGTGCTCACCTTACTTATACTAAAACTATTGACACCCCTATTAAGGCTAATGCTTGCTATTTGTTTTCTGACGGTGTTCCATTAGATGTTCCTACTCTGTATCGTACTATTGTTGGTTCTCTTGTTTATATTATAATTACCCGTCCTGATATGGCTTATGTTGTGCATGTTGTTAGTCAATTTGTTTCTCTTCTCCTACTGTTCATTGGGTAGCTGCGGTTCGTATTTCATGTTATCTTCTCGAGTCATGTTTTCAGAGTCTCCTAATTCCCTCCACCTCTTCCATGGAGTGTTGAGCTTATTCTGATGCAGACTAAGCTGGTAATCTAGTGACCATAAGTCTGTAACTGGATTTGTGTCTTTTTGGGTGATTCTCTTATTTTTTGGAAGAGTTAGAAGTAGATTGTAGTTTCTAGCTCCTCCACAGAGGTAGAATATCCTGCTATGGTATCGACAACTACTAAGATTGTGCGGCTGCTATAGTTATTTTATGATATGTGAGTTTCTCTTTCCTTTCCTATGCCTATGTATTGTAATAATAAAATTGCCATCCAGATATCTCACAATTCTATGTCTCACAAGCACACCAAGCACATAGAGATTGACTGTCATCTCATTCACCATCATATTTAGCATGGGCCCATCACTTTACCATTTGTTACTTCTTTGCTGTAGCTTGCAGACTTCTTCAGTAAGTCTCATTTAGTCTCTAGCTTTTTTGTTTCTTATGTGACAAACTCTCGCTGCTTCTTGCTGTAGCATCACGAGTTTGCTGGAGATGTTAGAATAGTATATATTAGAATATTATATTTTTGTATGATTTATTTTAGTATGTCATATATTGTTTTGTGTAAGTTAGTCATTGTGTATATAAGAGACATGTAAATAAACTTTTGTGGCTTATTCCAAAATATTCTAGGTTTTGTTCTTTCTCTTGGAGTCTCTCTTTTTCTTGTCTTATTCTCTTTCATGGTTTGATTTTGGTTGTATGTGAAGAGCATATACATTCGTTGGATTGTTAACGTGAGGGTATTAAAAAATATTTATTAAAGAGAAAAAATAATAAAAATATTTAAAAAAAAAGTAACATTCCATGTTAATTGTGTAATGTAATATAGCATGTTATGCAGTATTTTTGAAATTCAAAGCATTTACCTAGTAATTTTGGAATAAACTAAAGTTAAATAGATATTTGTGAAAAAGACCCCTTAGATTAAATGACCAAAAACCCAAAAAACAGCTTACTTCTTCAACCCACTCTACTGCCCATGATTGTTGTCTATAAAAACCTTATTAGCACAAAATTTTTGCAGGAGTATTTCAAAGAAGAAGAAAAAAGAAGATGAAGATCAAGTCTTCAAAGTTGGAATCGTCAATCAAACGAGTTTTGCAACCTAGCAAATTACAAGTGCATCAATCCACTTGAATTTTTATCAAATTCCAATTATAACAAATTTCTGTATTATTTATTTTAAGATAACGAAATTTGTTTGTTACAAATTTCTTGGCATGCCCAATGGGACACTCTTGCCTATCATTTTCTATTCCGTAAAGTTCTTCAATTTCAAGTACCAAAGTCGCAATGGCAAGCAACAAAGGAAAGGAAAGGAAATTGTGACTTCTCTTGAGACACTTGCTGATATCTTCCACTCGACACAGGCCTGGACAATGACCAAGGAAACTCAATTGGTTTCCCCATTGTGAAAATTCTCAATAAATGGCTCCAAGTGCCTTAAAACAAAAAAGAGGCCAGCATCAACCTCAGCAAAATCTCAAGGCTTGGGAAAAGGTTCCCGATCTCGTTCTGTGTCAGGCAACAGATCGGTCTCCAGGTCTACTCGGTCAAACTCAATGCCACAAAAATGGGGTGACTACACTACTTTTGATGACTCTCTATAGCTAGTAATGATCATGGAAGTGATCCAAAGTTCAAATGACCAAATGTAACAAATAGCTTTGGCTATTGAAAATTTGACTAAGTCTTTAAAAAGAGAAGGACGCCCAAATTGCTGTGTTAATGCAAAAGTTGGAGCTTCAAAACCTACGGGTAAAAGTTAGCCCAGAAATGCAGTTTCCTCTAAAGCTGGTAACCTAAATGTGCAAGATCAACAACAAAAGCAAGACCAACATGACAGGGCTATGGTGAAAAATGTGATGCCACTTAAGTCTCTGTTGGCTCTTTATCTTCTCAACGACTTCAGTACATGATTGCTGACACCATTGAGCCCAATATGGTGGCACATTGTAATATTCGATGGTATATGCCAACCATATACTCGTTGAATTGATGAAATGAGGTTGCCTCTCAGATATCAACCTCTGAAATTCCAATGTTTTGATGGAAAAGGAAACTTAAAGTAACATGTTGCCCATTTCATTGAGACTTGCAATAATGCTAGCACAAACAATGACATTATGGTCAAATAGTTTGTTCGCTCCCTTAAAGGTGTAGTGTTTGGATGGTATACTGATCTCTAGTAGGTTGAATTGATATTTGGGACTAACTAGAGCGTTAATTTCTTACGCGCTTCTATAGCACTCGGTGAATGGTTAGCCTTCCAAAACTCGCCAGGAAAAAATAAGGCAAAGAAGAGTCAGTGGTAGAGTATATTTAGCGTTTGAGAAATCTTGTGCTAAACTTCAAGGAACGTATAAGTGAATCGTTCTCCATTGACATGTGTGTGCGTGCAAGGCATGCATTGGAGATTGCTTTCCAATCTTCATGTAAATATGCCTCACTCTTTTGAAGAGTTAGCCATACGGGCTCATGACCTGTAACTCCAAATCACAAGACATGGAAGTTATTTACCAAATGATCTGCATGAGAAAAAAAGAGTACAAGAAAGATGACAAGAAGTAGACAAAGCCCAGTAAGTCCAAGGAGGCTATGACAGTCTCAACCACTCCAGCAGGAATTAGTTTTAAAAAATAAAACTCCAACTCAAGTTCAAAGCCGAGCCGGAGTACAAACTGGTTTACAAGCCTAATAAAGGTAATGTCAAAAGAATAGCCTTCCAACTTTAAAAGAATTGGCTATGAAGGAATATCCATTCTTAGATGCTGAAGTCTCTAGAATCTTAGATCAGCTCCTTGAGCAAAAAATTATTGAATTGCCTGCACCAAAGAGACATGAAGAAGTTGGTCAAGTCGACAATCCTAAGTATTGTAGGTTGCATCGAATCATTAGTCATCCCGTGGAGAAGTGTTTTGTATTGAAGGATCTTATTGTTTGTCCAGACAAAGAAAATAAGAACAAACTAGAAATATGTGAAAAATCAGCTACAAATTGCTCAATGGTCTCTTTGAGGATCAACCCTTTCTTCTATTGACTTACGGTTCTAAATACTCTATTACTAAATCAGTGGAGTTTGGACCACACTTTCTTAAAGGTGCTCTTTAGGTATAACTAAAGTAGATGGAGAAGTTATGATTATCTACATCTACTCGAATGGAAAAGCCGGGTCTTTATCTTCCAACATTCTATGAAACCATGACAGATGATGTAGATCTTTGAGACTTTGGTTTTGAGACGAAAGATGAGATTCAAAATAGGTGGTCTACCTTCATAAGCAAAAGGGAGAAACATACAAAATTAAAGGAGATAAGTAACACATCATATCTATCTCATTCTACGGTACCAATGCTGGGGGTAGAAAGTTCTGATGTCCAATCTACCAAAGAGAAATTATCAGATGATAATTAGAGGGCATCGACAATCATAACAAGACGACACCAAAAAAATTCAAAGTTTGCAGAGCCCAATATCAAAAATGAAAATTCAAAGTAAAAAAAAAAGGCCAAGGAGTCATCGAAAGAAGAAATCCCATGCAAAAGCAATGGCATCCAAAATATCACAAGAAGTTCCAAGTCCCATAACCTTAGGGGAATATTTTCCTAAAGGTTTCTTTGATAGGGAATACTTCTCTTCCAATGTGATAAATTTTGAGGGAGAGAATATATCTCACAACAGTAGGAGGGAATATCAAATGTAATAAATATTGTCTCACGACTCAGCAACATTCCTTTAAACACGAGTCTGACAGAAATTTTACATTTGTCAATCGATGATCATATGGCCTTGGTTGCAGCATTGATCAATCTAGAGGAGTATCAAAGAAAGGCCTTCAAGTCTGTAACTCGCCAAGATTGCATGGCTACTATCACCTTCAGTGACGATGACGGTTCTTGTTTACATAAGAAGCCACTATACATTAGTAGTTATATGTGAGATTCCAAACTTCATCGTATAATGGTTGATAATAGGTTAGCTATAAATATCATGCCAATCCATACAATGAGGAAGATCGGACTAAGTGAATGTGATTTGGCCAAAAGCAAAATCATAATACAAGGATTCAACCAGAAGGGTCAAGCTATTGGAATGAATATGTCTGAAAATGCGATGGAAGAATTGATCTCTTCGGCACTCTTCCATGTAATTGATGCTAAAACATCATATGAGTTATTACTCGAATGTGTTTGGCTGCATGAAACTAGAGTAGTAGCTTCTACATGATATCAATGCTTCAAATACTGCCAAGATAAGGAAGTTAAATGTGTAATGGCTGAAACTAAACCATTCACTAAAGAGAAAGCTTACTTTGAAGATGCTAAATTTTATCTGGAGAATAAGGGGCTACGTCTGGAAGGATTGTTTATTTCCGGGTCTAAAGTCAAAGGAAAAATAGAATTTGGCTATTAGCCTTCTAGAGGGAAGTCAAAGAGGTTCAAAGGATAGTCTTCTAAGACCTCTCATACTTCATCAATAGTTCCCAAGGGATTGACTTTTCCAGTGCCTCACATTTTGAAGTTAATTCAACCTCATGAACTTGTCAAAAGTTCAAAGGCTGATAACACTGTAATAAAGATCCCAAACATATGCAAGCTTACAATCTCTGGATCATCAGAAAAGGATACTTCCAGTTCAAAGGTACCTGAAGAACCAAAGTAGATACTTAGAAGATGTTGCAATCCTTGAGCTAAAAAATGTCTTGAAAATGCTGGATATGGAAATGGCGAGGCCCGAAAGTTATGGGATCTTGATCTTGTCCTTTCTAGTGGATGTACGGCCTTAGATAAAAGATATGGTTTTTAGGGTATAACCTAGATTTGCCAAAACAATTCAAGGTCAAGAAGGCTTCAGCAAATCCAATTATGATCTAGATCTTTGAAGTTTTTGATGAAAAAAAGAAAGAAAATAAAACTTCAGTCTTCAATCGAATTCAAAATGAGAAAGTCAAAGTCCTAGTGTTTGAGAGACTAAATGTCGAGTCTTCTACTTCATCAAAATCCAAATGTAAATCATTTGTCTTCTAAAGGCTAGGCGATGATCCCTCTACGTCTAAGCAAAAAGGCGGCAATGCATTTGCTAAGCCAAAGCCTTCACAAAGACAATTTGTGTTCTCTAGACTTGGAGTTAAAATTTCTAATCAAAATTTGAAGCCTCAACGATTAAGAAGAAGAAGCAAGAATAAAAAAGGCTAATTGATGCAGGAAGGTAATAATGATCAAGAGAGTTTCTCAGTCAATCACGTGACTTTTGAGAAAGCATCAAATTCAAAAACTAGGTATAACTCACATACAATAGATGAAGCTAAACTAGCTTGGCCAATACTTATAGGACTCCAACACAAGCTACTCCTTATGCTTTGGTGCATAGGGTGGAAGTTGTACTACCTTTGTAGTGTCAAATTCCATCATTACAGATTGCCACTAGGAGGGACTGACTACGGAAGAAAATGCCCATCTTCAACTCGAGGAGCTAGAAGCCTTAGATAAGAATAGACTAGAGGCACAAATGCACTTGAATACTATCAAGCCCAGATGGCAAAGTATTTCAATAAAAAGGTGTAGCCTAGATCATTCCAAGTTGGAGATCTAGTGCTCTCAGTCAGAAGGCCAATCATCATCTCTAGAAAAGTGGGAGGCAAATTCCAACCTAAGAGGGATGGTCCCTTTGTTGTCACTTATGTCTTAATAAATGGAGCATGCAAGATTATCGACAAGGATGGATTGTAAACCAGGCCGATCAATGGGAAATTCTTGAAGTGTTTTTACACTTAAAAGTTTTATTCTTATTACTTTTTTTGTTGTAAAAAAAAATCCCATTGTATTACTACTGACCCGCAAGATGATAAACTGTGAATGACTAAAACTAAAACTTAAAAAAAAGTCCTTGCAAATGAACTATCTTTTAACTTGATCCCTTTCAAGGGCACGTAGGTAGATTGGATAAAAATTTTGCTAATTCAAGTTCAGTCAAAATATAATTTAAAAAAAAAGTTTGTCCTCTAGCTATTTATTGTGCATAGTAAAACAAAATAATGAATTTTATTGATGTTGTAATGAAAACTAATTCAAGTTTCACAAGTTCAAAACAAGAATATATATATATATATATATATATAAACTGCAAGTACAAAGGATCGAATTTTGGTGTTTAAGCCTAAGAATCTCAATTGCCAATTCTTCATCAGCATTCCAAGTTGGCATTTGCTTTAAAGAGGCCAGCACACATCCAGTTCTGTCAATTTCTTCATAATTGATTTGGAGTTCTCTGTGAAGCTGATCAATCTTGCCATTCAAAGTAGAAGCAATTATATGTTTTGCTTCTAATTAATCTTCCAATTCCTTCACTTTCTTTGCCTTTTCTGCTACTAGAAGACTTTCTATTATTTGTTATCTTCTAGACATGTGAGCATCAAACCTTTGCATAAAGGCTTCTACCTGATTAATGGAAGTTGTGGATCGCTGTGAAATGAACTAGAAATGACTTTAGCAATAGCTTGAGCATTGTCATTTCACCAAGCAGGAAGGGTGTACAAATCATCCTCCAAAGCTTCTTTGAGCATATTCTGAATATAAAAGATTGAGGTTTCTCCAAAAGCCTCATTCAAAGAAAGGTTATCCTTGGTTGACATTGATTGACGTCCAGGCATAGAGGAACCTATTGGCGCGATGTCATTGGTAGCTGAATGTAAACAATAAATAATAGTGTTCTTTGAGATGGGTACCACTAAAGTCTCATGTGTTGCTTGAAGGGTATTGACTCCTGAAGTCTTGGTGTAAACTTCAGTGTCACCATCAGAAATATCCTCAGCATGGCTAAGGGCCATAATGCCTCTTCTAATATTGCTTAGACAATCATAAGGTAGATTCTTAAAGGGGCCTATCCCTTGAATTCTCTCAAATGCACCTATTATTTTTGGGTCATCTGCTTGATCTTTTGAAGATGCCCTATCCTTCAGAAGTTATAAATCAACAAGAATTGTTGGAAAAGCTGAAAAGAAAAATAAATCATTCAAGAACAAAAAAAAAAAGAAAGAAAAAAGGAAAAAAGCACATCAAGAGAAGACGATTAAAGTTTTTTTTCCCTTGAAATGAAGAAATGCCTAAGTTCCTTGTTCGAGGTGATATATCCAATTGTTCACCTCCTGAAGGCACATCGTGAAGACTCAAATCAATCTTTGAAGTTCCTTGATTGACCTTCTTAAGATTTTGAACACCTTGAGATGCCTTAGGTTTCCTCACTTGCTTATTTTTGCAAAATTGAGCAATGATAATACATCATGAACTATACAAAAAAATTGATATAAAGATTAAACCAAAAAAAAAATGAAATAAAAAAATATACTTAATCTTAGAACTGCTGCCTTCTGGGATAATCTCCACTTTGGAGGCAGGTGTAACGGCTCGAAATTTTAAGTTACTAATTAATGATGTGTGAATGTGACATAGTTTAAATTAATGGCCAATCTGTGCGTACTTATCTAATCAGAATTCAAGTTAATCCAATTATATCTTGAACCGTATTTTTTATCTAAATTATTGATCTTTTTTGACCAACTTACTTTATTTAAACCATAAATATAATGGTTATTTATATGTGATAAATAATTAAGATTTTATTCGTTGGAAATTTATATGCCAATATTGTTCTGGACTTGGAGACCATAATTAATCATGAATACTGACTTGAGTAGAAATTGACTTGAACTTATGGTACTTGAGATGTGGACAATTGAAGATAAGCTCTTAGCTTCTTCTCTTATTAATTATTATTATTATAATAATAATAATAATAATAATAATAATAATAATAATAATAATAATAATAATAAGCATGAAACAATCATAATCCTATATTAACTTGGACACATTCAGGTAGTGTCATAATTCTAGTTCTAATAGTATTAATGTGATAACTTAGGTCATATATATGAGTGCATTGTTAGGGGTAGCATGTTAGGGGTAGCATACGCGAAACCAATCATACATTATCACTATGCAATTTTTTTCAGTGCTTGATTTCTATGTTATTTTCCGCATTTGATTATTCTATTATTAGTTCCGCATTTAGCGTTAACTTTAATCACAGTTAAGGCAACATCACATGTTTTTTTAAATTTGGGGAGTTACAGCTGGTGCATATGATTTTTCCATTGGTTTTGGGTAGAAGTAGTGGTTGCTTAGCTAAAAGAAATCTTATGTTTCGTCAAGCCTTCCTCACTTGCAAAAGTTGCTCTTTTTTAAGAGAGTTTTCTGTAGGGACCTTGACAGGAAGGTTTGACTCTTGAGTCTTGTCATTCTTCTCCTGATCTAATTGACGAAGGACAAAGTTAGAGTTTTCACTTGATGACCAAAGCTGCACTTGGATCTTTTTGAAGCCTGGTTGTACGTGGGTTTTTCACCAACATTGATAATCGTCATTAGTGTAAAATTGCATGTTTGGAACATACTTTAGAACATGGAATATTGATCCACTTCCAGTCCCAGTGAGAGATTACCAGGCTCAGAAAAGGTTAATGTAGTTGGTATCAAGAGCCAGTTTTAGTGGAGAGCCTGGAATTCTTCGTCTAAAGCCAAGTTGTCTCACAAATCTATGAGGATTATAGGCTTCAAGTATGAAAGGAGCAAGTTTTCGACGGTAGGAAAGATACTCGGGACGGATATTGATCATAGACTCTATAGTCTCCAAAGTGGTATAACCATCGTCCTAGCGCTATCTTAGAACAGGAATTGAAGACATGAGATTCTAGTAAAAATCATTTGGTCCCATGTCACCCTAGAGAATGATATGATAATCCACTGTAATATGCTCCCAGCATCAGAAAGCATTCAAAGCAATAGTGGAGAAACTAATACTACTATCATCAATGCGATTATAGATTCCACGAGGAAAATAGGTAGCAATCCAAGCATATAGAAAATGTCCAAGAAAAGAATGGGAAATCATGCCAAGATCAGCCCCTCCTAAGCAACGCGAGGTCTATGTTGATCCTCTATAAATACTAGCCAAAATAGGAGGGGACAAGACTATAAGTGCATCCCATAGTCATTTTGGCAGCAACCTTGAAAGTGTATGTTTTGATACTATCATTTCCCGAAGGGAAAAGGAAATGATATAGCCAAAGAGAGAGGTAAGCTACAACCTCTAGTTCTCCTTTTTCCCTTTTAGAAAATTCCTAAGAAATATCGTGGCAATGGGATTGATTCTTGTAAAAGGGTACATGTGGCTTATTTAAAGCGAGAGGTATAATTATCCTAGTCCTGTCCCTTTCTTGTTCTTTTTGTAAGGATCAGTGTCCATGGCATCCTTATAAGTTTTGGTTGTTCGAGGATTCAAAAAAATGTTTGTTTACCGAAGACAAAAATCAATCCATTCAGAATGGATGACACAGCTAGACCCTTTCTCTTCAGTAATTATGAAGTAAACATTGAATAAGTGTAGACAAGACTTGGGAAGTAAGTCTGTCAGTTCCAAAAGGGTTGGAATTACCTCCTCATAATATTCACCTAAAATAGAGATGTTAGTGATGACCCTCATGTCCTAAAGAGAAATACCAATTTCACCGTACACTATTACAAAAGAATTTGTCTCAAGGCACCACACTTTGCAAAGAGCTTTGTAGGCAGAATTGGGATGATAGTAGTCCTTCGTCGCAGCTTCAACTACGCGAATCAATTTTTTTTATTCTCCTTGAGAAGTAATTTCTGAATCCAAAGGGATCATTCCCAAAATTACAACATATAAGTTATCTCTCCGCGAGGTTTCAAAGTGCTTCCCCATTGAATCTTCTTGTCATGTATTATTTCACAAATAGTGGCGTGGAGAATAAAGTCTATTTTTGGGGCATGATGAGGTGGCAGACATAAGAATGGCAGAGAACCATCTTTTAGCTGGATGCAATAGTACATGAAAAAACACTTAGAGTTGGCATGTCCATTTGTGATGCAAAATCAGAGGTGATAGGCGATAGGATATGTGTCATTGCCCTGTGAGGGAAAATCTTGAGTTCACCTTGGTCTTTGTCATGAAATTTCACATCTATATCATTGAAAGAAAGGTATATTTAGACCTTTTTAATTTTCTAAATTTCAGGCACGTTACTGTAGTTGCTTGATTGAGACATCCTTGAAAAGAAAAAATTATCATGATCAAATATCGATCAAAATAAAATTCAACATAAATCAAATCAAATTACAAACAATATATATATATATATATTAAATGACTGTTTGTCTGGCGTAATTGCAATTTTGTATGGCGCAATTAGAAAATCTTTCTCTCCTAAATCTCTATCGGCACATTTGCTTATAATGCCATACCACACCTAATAAAAAAAATTATTACAAATGTAATAGTGAAGAATTGAATTCGTGACCTACATGTTGAGTAACATGCTTTTTAACCATTATGCCAACTCTTTTATTTGTTAATAATTTCATTTACATATAACTATTCGCGCGTGTTTCCACTCAAAGAGAATATTATTATTAACTACATATATATGTATAGGCTAATTATATTGACACTACTTTTTTTATTAATCCTAATAATTTTTCAAATATACTAAAATAGTCACAATTAAAATGACAAAGATAACCATTTCATTCTTAACAATTATAAAGGTTTCTCCTCTCATATATTCTTACCCCTACGTGCACCAGAAAAACCCTAATCAATCAACTTAAATTTATATAATAAAAAGTTGTAAGAATCGAAAATAAAAATTTCATTTATTTTATACAAAAATAAATTATCACAAGCTGTTACCATGATTAATAAGTCAGTTTTCTACAACGTTTTAAATTATTTTATCTGTAGCATATCAAAATTCATATCAAGTCGAAAAAGAAAAGATTCGAACCTTTAGTCTCTGACATAAAGAATCTAAGACTTTGAAAGGATCACGTCTTATTCTTCAACACAAAATTATTTTAAACATAAAAAACCAAAATCTTAATCTTTAACATAGAATCTTAGATTTTGAAAGGTCTAAACCTTTAAAAGATTAAAGAAAAGGAAGAAAACAACAAAAACATAAAATAAAAGAAGAGAAGGATGGATGATTGACGTCCCTTAAAAAAAAGGATGAATGATTGACGTCCCTTAAAAAAAATGTCTTTCTAACTTGCTTGCACGGGAAGTGTTTAAAATAAAAAAAAAAAGAAAAAGAAAAGAAAAGAAAAGAAAAGAGAATGAGAGCAAACAATTCATTGCTTTGTCCCAAGTTCTATAGCATAAAACATGCAAATGAAGTAACGACAGAAAATAAAATATAATTGGAAACAATGGAGGATTCATTTGCCTACGGATATTTTAAGAAAAGGAATCGAGGATCATAATTAAGATGAGAGGAAAGCTTAGTTGAGCTAGTTTCGTGGAAGTAGAGACAAAATTTTGCCTCCGTATTATGATGAATAGAAGGCAAGTTGGTAAATGAAAATACCAGTTTTGAAGGGTCTTATATAACGCTTGAGCACGTTAACTCTTTTGCTTGAAGCAGGACTCTTCATTGAAAAATTTTGAATTGAAGTTGATCTCCTTATCCAATTAAAAAATTTTTAGCAAAAGAAATAATAATAAAAAAAATAATAACAAAAAACAAGAAAGTTAAAGACGTGGCTTTAGTGATTGTCTTGGTTAAGTATTAAAAAAAGAGAGAGAGAGAGAGAAAGAAAATCAAACAAAGACGATGACCGAGTTTAAAAAAATAAAAAATCATTTGAAAACAAAAGAACAAAAAAAGGAGGGAAATGAAGTTTCGTTAAAAATCAAATAATTCCAACTAAGAGCCTGTTTGGCATTATTTATTTTTTCTATTTATAAATTCACCTACTATTGATTTGATAACTACTCAACAATCACCACACATTTTAAATTTTAATTAAATCTCCACCATTCATTTTCACTCTTTATAAATTCTCTTTATAAATTCACTTTATAAACTTAATCAAACGGGCCCTAAGTTATCCATGCTTGGATGGGCATTGACTATGAAATTTTTATTCCTCTTGGAGTCTCAATTTTCTTAGAGATGTTATTTGTATAAATTCAAATATAAATTTAAATTATATTCAAGACTTATCGATTTATTTGTTATAAATAGATAAAGCTTGGAGGGCATTTGTAGGTATTAAAATTAAAATAGATAATAATTGTTTGGGTCTGGTTCAAATCTAATAATTAACTTAAAATCATTTTAAAGTGAAATTAAAGTCTAAAGTCTTTTTTTTTTTTTTTGAGTAAATAAAGTCTAAAGTGTTGAGTAGTCTAAATTAAATTAAATAACGAAAATCCCAAAAATCGGCCCACTTCTTAGGCACACTCTATGGCCCATGACTTATTGGTCTTAAGGGTTTAAGGTTCCCCACACAATTTTTGCAGGAGCATTTCAAGAGAGCCAAATTCTCTCTTAATCCAAGAAGATCAAAAATCATCTTAAATTTTAAATCACGTTCCAAGTGCAAGTTTTAAAACAAATTCAAATGCAAAAAGCTGAAAATTCAAAGGAGAACAAAATCTTCTTTAGTGAAATCTTCAATTCTAAATTTGGAGATTACAAAAATCGAGACTTGAGTCTCAAATTCTTCATCAACTCCAAGTTTCAAATCCAGATCTAGAAATCTACGAAAATCAAGACTTCAAAGTCTCAATTTAATTTCAAGTCAAAGATCAAGTCACGTGGCCCTTCGTCTTCGAAGTTGGAATTGTCAATCAAAGGAGTTTTGCAACCTAGTAAATTACAAGAGCGTCAGTCTACTTGAATTTTTACCAAATTCCAATTATAACAAATTTCCATATTATTTATTTTAATATAGTAAAATTTGTTTGTTACATTGGCGATCCAAATTAACGGAATTATTTTATAGTTCATCTTGCAACCCTTCTTCATTATGCCCATGGATGTATGTGTTGTATTCTCATAAATGTATTATTTCACCAATCGATAGTTTGTTGGCAATTAGTTTGCCGGATTCTTATTATTGTACCCATTACAATGAACTTTAGGTAGATGTAGTATGTATTATAAGTGTGTGAAATCTATTAGTTAATTGATCCTTTGGTTATGAATGATATATATGAAAAACTATGCATAAAAAGTGGTCGGAAATGGCAATTGAATGCAGGTGATTCTTGGAGAAATTCTTCCCTAGGCATTGAAATATTTGTTTTCCAGGGAAAAAGTCATGGAGATCGGTTCAATTGTAATCTAAAAGTTCTATACACAATCAACAGGAACCCAATTGTAATCTAAGAACTTTTCACTAATGTGGCAATAACTCTATGGTGTCTGACCGAGCACCCTTGAAGCTCATCATATCCTTCAAAGCCGTGGGAATGAACCATTTCTGCAACTTTTGCTCCTCAGCCCTATCCTTGTTCCTACTTAGATAATGATTCTCTTCATCGATAATCTGGATGGATTTAGTAGGGGCAGGACAAGGGTGTGTCTCAAGAAGCCGGTGAGAAACATTAGCCGAAACTCGCTTTCTAGGATATCCTCATGAATAGGAGGTGACTTGTTCTCAGGCCTAGGGCAGGTGCAGGCCCAGATCCTGTGAGAAGGGACTTCTGCCCTGGCGTAGGATGTGACCTCTGACCCTTAGTTGGCTACCTTTTCCTATTGATGAGAGCTTTTCTATAACCCGCCATACCTTTGCAAGATCTGAACATGAGAAGAAGAGAGGCATCAAGCATAATTTGATATAACCAACACACACTAAAAAAAAAAGGAAGAGAGAGGGCAACTAGAGAACTTACGCAATTTGGGAGAAGGAGGCAGTGGATTGAGATACAAGGTTGAGTCAGAAGCTAATCCATAACTCCTTTAGTTAGCCAGTGTGATGAGATTCAAGCATGTCAAAAAATGGTCCATGTGTCAATGGGCCTCATTACACGGTCAAAGGCCAAAGAGATTCGGAAGGAACAATGGAGACCGGGTTAGATTTGGAGGAAGAAAGGTCAAGAGAAGTCTATGTAATTGAAGTGGAGGACCAACCACGAGGATAAAAGGGGCTTAAAGGAAAAAAAGGGATGATAAATAAGTTTTGTATCAGTATGGAATGAATTTTGAAGTTTGGGAACAAGCTGCAATTTTTGGCAAAATGGCAGTTTGGCCGTTGCGGCTGCAATGGAAACAGTTTTGACTGCAATCAAGGCTAGAGAAAAAAATCACTAGCAACCCAAACTTTCCTACGACCCTTGATGCGGTCACAACATGCTACAAGCAAGGGAGCCATTTCACTCTGCGGCCGTACATAATAAACCTTGCGGCTACAACAGATCGTCTGGCAGTCACGGCAACGCCCCAAATTTGAATGTTGAAATCTTTTCTTCTCTTTTCCATTTTCTTATAATTGTTTCAACTCCAAAATGGCATCTAGTATAAATAGAAATCATTTATATATTGTGAGACAATCTTGAATATTTGAAATTAAGTGCAAGAAATATTTCTTTTCCATTTCTTTTTCTTAGAACTTTTCTTGTTCTTCTTAGAACTTGGCCAAATTTTAGGGGTTGATTTCTCTTGTGAATTTGATCATATATCTTGAGTACCTTTAGGGTTTAGAGTTTATATCCCAGCTTATTTGAGTTGGTTTGTTTTAGTTTAATATAAACGAGTTATTTCACCTGTGCGTTGGACGGGATGATAATATTAGATAATATAAGTAATTTAAAAAGATTAAACATGATTGTATAAAAAAGATTTAAACTAGAATATTTGATCATTTATGTGTGTATAAATAAAAACAATATAGTTGTTACTCATAATACGATATCTGTTATTAATGAAGATAAAAAACGGTCAACAAAAAAAAAGGAAAACATTTAAGAAAATTTGGGAATACTGAAACCAATTTGAAAAACAATCTGACGGTGTGAGATAAAGAATGATACTTTTTACATGTTCACAATAAACCTTTTTCAATACTAATCTATTAAAATTTTAAACTTTTTAGAAGCTCAAGGCCCATAAGCTAAGGTCTTATTATGCATAACCCTTCTATAAGTAGTTTAATATAGGTATAAATCAACAATTCTTTTCATTAAATAACTAATGTGAGATTCCCTTTCTATACCAGAGACATTTCTAACAACCTTTGAACTATAATATTTGATCATTTGCATGTGTAAAGAAAATAATATAGGTGTCACCCATAATGCGATATCTTTCATTAATGAAGATAAAAAATAGCCAAAAAAACTAAGGAAAACATGAAGAAAATTTGCGGATACTGGAACCAATTCGGAAAACAGTCCGACAGTGTGAGATAAAGATGGATATAATTCACTGGTTCACAAAAAAAAAATTTCAATAATGATCTATTAAAATTTTAAACTTTTTGGAAGCTCATGACTCACAAATTAAGGCCATATTATGCATAACCCTTCTCCAAGTAGTTTAATATAGGCATACATCCTTAATTCTCTTCACTAAATAATTAATGTGGAATTCCTTTCTATTTCCAAAGTCAAATTTTCAACGACTCTTAAAAAAGTAATAAAAGTTTAACCTTTTTTAAATGGTAAAGATAAAAAAATTTTAAAATCGAATGTTCATTTTCTACATTATTTTCTACATTATCTTAAAATCGGTCCGATTATCTTGAACTGTTAGTTTTTCTGGTATGATTTTCTAGACATTTGCAAATACTAGAATCAATCCGGAAAACAATCTGACAGTGTGAGATAAAGACGGATATGGTTCACAATAAACTTTTTCTCAATAATAATCCAATAAAATTTTGAACTTTTTGGAAGTTTAAGTCACATAAGCTAAGGCTCTGTTAAATATAACATTCTCTAAGTAGGCATAAATTTTCAATTCTTTTCACTAAATAACTAATGTGAGATTCTTTTTCTATGCTCAAAGTCATATTTTCAATTGCTCCTTAAAAAGGAATAAAATTTCAATATTTTTTTAAACGATAAAGATCAAAAAATTAAAAAATCGAATGCTCTTTTTCCACATTAATTTAGGTAAAAATCAATTTATTTCAATTATTTAATAAAAATCAATTTGATTACCTTGAACCATTAGCTTTTCTGGTTTCATGACTGGTCCGGTTTTTTGTATATTTAGGAATATTGGAATCAATCCAAAAAAATAATCCGATGATGTGAGATAAAGACACATACAGCTAACAATAATTTTTTTTTAATAATGGTCTATTAAAACTTTGAACTTTTTGGAAGTTTAAGGCCCATAAGTTAAGGCCTTGTTATGCATAACTCTTCTCGAAATAACTTAATATAGGGATACGTCTTCAATTCATTTCACTAAATAACTAATGTGAGATTCCCTTTCTATTCTCAAAGCCACATTTTCAATTTCTCTTAAAAAAGAATAAAACTTCAAAATTTTTTTTAAAAGGTAAGATTTAAACATTATAAAATCCAATATTTTTCCACATTATGTTAAGTAAAAATTAATTTATTTCAATTACTTAATTAAAATTAGTCGGATGACCTTGAACCGTTAGCCTTTCCGGTTCCCTTTTTTGAACATTTGCGAATATTGAAATCAATCTGTTAAATAATCCGACAATGTGAGATAAAGACATATACAGTCACAATAAACTTTTACTTAATAATGATCTACTAAAATTTTGA
The DNA here is from genome assembly GCA_963692815.1 of Nyctanthes arbor-tristis. Classification (NCBI taxonomy): domain Eukaryota; kingdom Viridiplantae; phylum Streptophyta; class Magnoliopsida; order Lamiales; family Oleaceae; genus Nyctanthes; species Nyctanthes arbor-tristis. The sequence goes on along the minus strand of CAVNYN010214108.1, from coordinate 10,979 downwards.
ACTTTTTGGAAGCTTAGAGCTCATAAGCTAAGTCCATATTTGTACATAACCCTTTTCCAAGTAGATTAATATTAGCATACATACTCAATTCTTTTCACTAAATAACTAATGTGAGATTCTTTTTTTATGGCCAAAGTCATATTTTCAATTGCTCTTAAAAAAGAATAAAATTTCAACATTTTTTTTAAATGATAAAGATTTAAAATGTATAAAATCGATGTTCTTTTTCCACATTAATTTAGGTAGAAATTAATTTATTTCAATTACTTGATTGAAATTAGTGCGATGACCTTGAACTGTTAACGTTACCAATTCGATGACAGGTCTAGTTTTCTGAACATTTGTGAATGCTAAAATCAATCTAGAAAACAATCAGGCAGTGTGAGATAAAGTCGGCTACGGTTCATAATAACTTTTTTTCAATAATGATCTATTAAAAGTTTAAACTTTTTGAAAGTTTAATGTCCATAAGCTAAGGACATGTTACGTATAACATTCTTCAAGTAGCTTAATATAGGCATACATCTTCAATTCTTTTCACTACATAATCGATCTGATTTGTTTTTTATGCCTAAGTCATATTATTGATTACTCTTAAAAAAAGGAACAAATTTCGACATTTTTTTAAGTGGTAAGATTAAAAAATTTATAAAATCAGATGTTCTTTCTCCACATTATTTTAAGTAAAAATTTATTTATTTCAATATTTAATTAAAAACGGTCCGATGACCTTGAATCGTTAGCTTTTTTGGTTCGATGAATGGTCTGATTTTCTAAACATTTGTAAATACTAGAATCAATCTGGAAAATAATCTGACGGTATGAGATAAAGACAGCTACGGTTCACTGGTTCATAATAAATTTTTTTGCAATAATGATCCATTAAAATTTTAAACTTTTTGGAAACTCAATCCACAAAAGTTAAGGCCTTATTATCCTATTCTCTAAGTAGATTAATATAGTTGTATATCCTTAATTCTTTTCACTAAATAACCAATGTGAGATTCCTTTTCTATATCTAAAGTCATATTTTCGATGGCTCTTAAAAAATGAATAAAATTTTAACATTATTTTAGGTAAAAATTAATTTTGGTTTCAATTATTTAATTAAAATCAGTCTGATGGCCTTGGACTGTTAGCTTTTCTGATTTGACGACAGGTCCGATTTTCTAAATATTGAAACCAATCCGGAAGTTATCTGACATTGTGAGATAAATTGAAACAACAAATTAAGAAAATCGATCGAAAATAAAATTGCTCAAGATAAGATGTGGAAAGTTTAAATGTAGAGTGAGAGAATTTTGAGAAAGTTCTTAGATAGAATGAGTTCTATTAGATGAAAGAAGGTAAATGTGGATAAAGAAAAAGTGATATTTTTAGATGAAATGAAATCTAATTTGGTGATTAGAATTAAAAATTGAAAAAATATTGTGATAATACAAAAAAGGAAAATGAAATAAAAAGGAAATCTATAAATTGGCAATAAATTAAAATGGTAAATAAAATTAAAAAGTAAAATAGAAATCAATGGTCAAGATTAGTAGATTAAACCAACGACTAAGATGAGATATCCCGATTTAGTAAGTGTTTTTGGGCGGGAAAAAAGTGAAATGGAAACTATTTTGCTTTTAAGTCTATATATATAATATATATATCTATAGATTTCCTCCAATTTTTACCTTTCTTGGGATGAATGATCTAATGTGGGAATCTTTGGTCAATATACCAAGGGAGTTCACATCATTTGGTATCAGAGTTCGGCTCTAAAAATTGGTATCTATCCTCTCTTTATTGTTCTTGTTGTTCTTCAAATTCTCCAAAAAAAAAAAAAAAGTAAAAACAATGAAAAAAAAGAAGTCGTGAAAACAAGAAAGAAACTCTCACTTATCATCTCAACATGTTGTGTTGTTGGTTATTGCTATTAATATCTAAATAGGGTTCCAAACTACCAACTCATCTTCATTTGTTGGTTTATTCATTGTTGGGTACTAAGTGATTATGATAATGCCTTAGAGAAAACTTCATTTATTGAGGCTTACTTGATCAACACCAAACACCTACACTTGATTGTTTGGATTATTTGTGGGTTGTTGTTAATTGTCTATCTATTCGGGAAAGTTGTTTGCTCTTGATCAAGGATTATTCTATCTCTTGAATCCTTGCATTTGATTCATTTGTGTTGTTCCTTCCATTGTCTTCCTTGTTGTTGGCAGTAAGTAAGAAATTCCACTTACTACTAACTTTTTTCCTTTGTCACTCTTCATTGATTGTTGTGGTTAAATTCTCAAAGAGTGACTTACCCGAATTAGTTTGTTTTGTTCGTTGGAGACATTGTTTGGAAGAGATTTGAGTGGGAAAAAAATGAGAGCGGTGAGTGCAATATAGAGTGAGAGTTCTCAAAATTGTGTGTGATACACAAGGGAAAAATTAGTGAGAACACTTTCACAATTGCACACAATGTCCAGTTCCAACAATGCAAGCGGTCAAGAATCTAATGCTCAAAATCAAGAGTTGTGGGAGATGTTACAAACTCTCTTGACCAATATTGCAAGACAATTTGAAGTGATTGAAGGGAGGTTATAGGTTGGAAGAAAGAAGGGAAGAACCACCACTAAGGGCAGATGATAATAGAATGAGGGAGAGGAAGGAAGCTAGGAATGAATTCATTGAAGAGTTCAAAAGTGATGGTGATAGAGAATTAAATTGGAATGTTGGGGAGAATCAAAGAGATAGGTATGATCAAGGTAATAGAGGAGAATGCCGGAGTAGGAATAAGTAGATGCAAACATTGGGAGCCTCAAAATGAAGATTCTATCATTTCAAGGGAAGAGTGACCCGGAAGCTTACATGGAGTGGGAAAGAAAAAGAGAGCTAATATTTGAGTGTCATCATTATTCCGAGGGGAAGAAGGTAAAGATAATGGTTGTTGAATTCATCGACTATGCCTTGACTTGGTTGGACAATGTCATACTCACTAGAAGGAGGAACTTGGAGAGGAGCGTGGGCACTTCGGATGAATTGAAAACTCTTATGATGAAGAGGTTTTTGCCCACCCATTACTACCAAGGGCTTTATCAAAAATTGCTATTTCTTAACAAAGGGCAAAGAGTGTTGAGGATTATTACAAGAAGATAGAAAAGGCGATGATGAGGCCAAACATAGATGAACATAGGGGGGCCACCATGGCCCAATTTCTTAGTGGATTAAATAGGTAGATAGCCAATATCGTAGAACTACACTATTATGTGGATTTAGAGGAACTTGTGCATAGGGAAATCAAGGTGGATGATCAATTGAAAAGAAGATATAGGTCAACTAAGAAAAATCATGAGAGGTTTCAACTGGGAACTCTTCTTCGAAGACCAAATGCGGAAACGAGAAAAATGATAAGGTTGCAATAAAAGATAAGGTTGAATCTTCAGAGGGGAATGAAGTGTTGGCCAATAAAGATAAATCGAAGGTCAAAAACACATCCACTAGAAGCAGGGATGTTATGTGTTTTAAGTTGCCAAGGGAGAAGACACTACTCTAAAGAATGTTCTAATAGGAGAGTGATGGTCATTAGAAATGGGGAGTGGCTTCCGGCGGACTAAGAAGAGGGAGATAAGCAAGATGAGAGTGATAGTGAAGATGATGTAAAAGGGGTTGTTACTCCACCAAAGTCTTTGATTACAATGAGAGCTCTCAACACTCAAGTCAAGATTAGTGACAAGAGGAAACAAAGGGAAAATATTTTTTATACTAGATGTCACGTGCAGGATAAAGTGTGTAGTATAATCACTGATGAGGGAAGTTGCACCAATATGACAAGTTCTACCATGGTTGATAAATTGGCTCTACCTACAATGAAACACCCCAATCCATTTGAGCTACAGTGGCTGAGTTATTATGGAGAGGCAAAGGTAACCAAACAGTGCTCATCAAATTCAATATAGGGACATACAAGGATCAAGTGTTATGCAATGTGATTTGTTGTGTCAAGTTTAAATATTTGCAACTGTACGAATCAATTGGAATATAGAAATGTGAATAACGAGGTCAATCCCAAGAGGAATGCAAAGATGATTATGAAAGTATAAACTAGTCTTCCTTAGTTTACTTCTAGCTAGCTGAGAAAAAAAATGAGTTTGTTTGATTAAAACTAATAATGAAAAGAAAAATAATAAAAGATAATAAGCTTCAACAAGTTTTTGATTAGTGAAAAGAGAATTACTAATGTTTTCAAGTCCACCATATTTGATAAAGAACTAGGTAAGTATCTATTAATTCCCAATTTCAAGCAACAAGTTGAAATCAATCTATTGTTACCTATAGATTTAGCAATTAAGGTCGGTTTAAGTAATTCTAAAGTAGGTTCTTCTTTACTTCTTTTACTAAACTTTATATGCATTCTCCTTATCAATTTAAAGAAAACGGAGAATCAAAGATAATTAATTAACAACCAAATTCAAGCTTGGAATGATCAATTGAATTTCTAACTATTAATAATACTTTATATTAACGATGAAAGATCTATTGGATTGATTAATAAAATCAGTAAGAACCATAAACGTTTCACACAAATGAAATTAATTTGATATCCAAACGATTACATTGTCAAAAGAGTTTCATCTTCAACCTTAGTACAAAAATGCTTAGAACATAATCCAAGTAAAGCAACAAAAATAGATAGAACCCGGCATAGATTCAAGTATAAATTTATGAATTCTTCTATAAAAATGCCTCTACTTTGTTCCTTGTTTCCTCACTCCTTTCTCTTAGGTTTAGCTTCCCAAAAACTTGTTTTTCAATGACCACAAGAGTGCTCCTTATATAGAGAAAATCCAACAACTTGCTTGTTGTAACTTGATCAAAGCTAATCCACATGCTTGGCTGGCTCCTACAAATTTGATGCAAATTTTAGCTATACTTTGATGATGATATTCATTGAATTTGGACTTATAACCAAAATAAAAATTGTTTCAAAATGTGTTTTCTATGTGCAGAAAAAATTTCAGGTCAATTAGAAATTAGTTGGTTGAGTTATGTCCAAAAAACTAAGCACTGCTCACTTGCCCAACAACTATCATGTAAATGTATCAACTTGAAGATTGTGGGCGATTTTTGAGAATGTTTCATCTAAATTCAGAAGTTGATGATAAAATATTATTTATATCTCTTCAGCTTGTTCTAATGGATTAAAAATCATAGAATTTGGATAACTACAGCTCGACATATACATGAAAAACTGACAGCTGTATAGGCGGCAAGTTTGACTGTCAAAATCTTTTCTAGTTGTCTTCTTTTGACCCTTTTTGGTCAACTTAAGTCCTGAATTTGGGAAAGTGATAAGATCAAGAAAAGATTAAGATTTTAGTAAAACTCTTAGCTTCATTCACTAACTTAAATTACACCAATCCATTGTCTAGAACTCGCGAGATGAACAAAATACTAAAGTCTGCATACTAGTCGTCACCTTATCTTGATAAGAAAACAACTTGCAACTGCATGATAAATTTTGACAACTTTGTGAACCAAATTTGAATCTATTTTGTAGATATTTAAGTTATTTTTCCAATCCCACTTGAATCATCTTCATTCAACTGCAAGAACTCCAGTTATAATTTTTTCTTTGACACTTACCCACAGTAGCCGTAATTGTTGAACATCTAAACTAATCTCGATACACTTGTGCTTATGAACTTCTGACACTTGCAACATATAAAAAATACATCAACAATCACCTTTTTTCATTTATAATAATTCTCAATAGGTTTATGAATACATACTTTTATTAATTGCATTTTTAGACCATGTATTCATACAAAATGGACTTGTGGCATGAAAATAAAATTATCTCAATAAAATGATTGGATTACTATCAAGTGAACGTGTAGTTCCTTATAAATGATATATCAAAGATGCATATTTCGATACTAATCATGATCCTATGCAAGCCACGCATATTTTACTAGAAAAGCCATAAATTTGATGAGAGAGCTACACATGATAGGAGGAAGAATAGATATAGCTTTCATATGGAAGGAAAATCAGTTGTCTTATTGCCACTAAGTCTGGAAGAGGTCTTCAAAGACCAATTGAAGCTCAAAAAGGAGGATGAGGAAGAGAAGGAGAAGAAGAGAGAAAAAGAGAGAGAGAAAAGAGTCAAGTGGGGATAAAAGAGGGGATGAAAAAAATAGTGAGGAAGAAAGCAAGAAGATGAGTGAAAAGAGAGAGGGGAAGAAAAAAGTGAGCTTTTATGCAAAAAGAGGGACAGTACAGATAGCAGTAAAAGGAAACCAACTCTTGTTGATGGTGCATAAAGAGTTGCTACTTAACTTCGATGAAACTCATAACTCTTGCCCAATTTGGCTATTGAAGATGTGACGATGTATTCCTGATGAAATGCCTAGTGGTAACCATTAGAGGCATTGAGTATCAAAATGATTTCACTGTAGGTGCCGTTGTAACACCCCGAAATTTAAAACCTTAGAACGTTAAATTCTCTAACTTTTGTACGATTAATGCAGAAAAATAATCACAAGGTTTAATGTGGAAGAATTCATGTAGCTCAACAAGTAAACATCTATTACAAAAGGTTGAAACTTAATGAAATCTCAAATTTTAAGTTCAATAGTTATGTAAAATTAAAGACCTCATTCAAGAAAAATAAATAAAATCTATGAAAATTTCAATCCTGGCCACGTGTCACCCCTCCACCGGCTCTGAAACCTAAAATGTTAATTTTTAGAAAAAGTGAGTATTTCATAGAAATACTCAACAGACCCAGCCCAGAGCATTATAATTTACTTATATCACGGAAGATACACATAGGCATGTAACATATAGATAATCTATTCTGGTCTTTATAGTAATATGAGAATAAGCTTCGTATGATAGATATGAGTTCTCAACTCTGATCTTATGTATGCATATGATATAATAATGCATAGAGCACATAATCTTCATATAACATTTTCACATGTACCAATCGTAACATAAACTGACTTTAAATGCGCATACTTTAAAAAGAATAATTTTAAGACAAGAGTCTACCTTGTTTTGTGAGTTTGAACGCAATGTAGTGGTAAAAATCAACCGCTTAGTCATCCGTGTGCTTCGTCTAGTCATAAGGAAAGGTTAATTAAAATTAGAAATTTAGAATTTTCAGATTTGATGAAATTAAAAATTTAGGGTCCAAATCTAATATTTACATATTATCGTTCCCGGTAAAATTCTTTGACTGAAATAATTAGAAGATGGGAAACTTGAATATATAAAGTTAGGAACTTGAGAGGATCAAATTGATCAAGTCCAGATACTTCAGGAATGAAAATAGTAATATTTGAAAATGCTTGCACTAACATTCAGGATAATATTAGATTAAGAGCTTACTTTGCCATTTATTCTTGTTATACTAAATTTATACCTAACCCCCATCCCTACTCCAACCTTCATGTAAACAAGAAAAGGTTTGAGGGAGTTTGGAATTGGAGAAAGTTTTCTGGTGAATTTTCAAGCGCCATCTTCCATACGTCAAGTAAAAGACATGGTACGAGAGATTTAGAACGGTTTTGTCGTGGTCTAGGTTGATGTCCACTGCAAGGAAGAGCCAAGGTAAGTGGCTGAGTTGACTTAGTTGTAACTCAACGGGGTGTGAAACACGAATCAGCAAGGGGGTCTTGACTTGCATTCGGGCAGGGAGTTTGAAAATCACATAGGGTGAATTTTTGTACATGTGTATGAGGGTTGAAGTAGACCTACATACCTATATTGTATATATGGATTTGGTTTAGACAATGAAATGGGGTTATGCACATTTATATGTTTTTCTTGCTTGCGGAGGTAAAGCAATACATATACACAGCAAGTTGATTTCATATAAAATTCATTGAAACACATGAATGAATGCAAGGTTATTGAATACATCATACATTGATTATAAAATTCATTAAATACAAAGCCAGTAGAGTATAGGAAGATTACCAATGAAGAGAACTTTCAGCTGCAGCAAAGTGGAATGCATTTGTGTGCCAGGACAATTAACAGAGGAATTTATATATTGTCTTTGAAAGGAAAATTTGGGTAAATAATTGTACTAGGACAAATGAATGCAAAATTTGGAAAAGAAATTTTCTTACCTTTCACATGTCAATAGCTTCTTGGAAGTGAAGAAAGTGGTGTGGGCTTAAAAAGGCCTATAGAAATTTTGTATACTTTTTATTTGGATTTGGAACTATTACTTGGACGTGAGTTGCTTAAGATTTGAGTTGGACTTAAGCATGAATGGTAATTTAAATAGCCTATTCTTACGTATGATTTGCATTTGGACTTTTAAATACTCGTTCTCACTTACGATATTAATATTTGAAATTAATACGTAATTGATCTTACATAGTTAAATTGGGTTTCAACTCGAATTTTGTTGATCTTATAAATGTTTTGGTTCTTATTTATTCTGATTAATCTTTTTATCGTGACTAGACAAAAGCAACTGACTTAATTAAATGCATAAATAATTTAGTCAAGTTGTAGCGACACGTTTTATCAAAATAATACATAAAATTTTATTCTAAAATTTTTCCGGTTGTTACAACCTTATCGGATAAAAAAAAAAATTGTCCTCGAAATTAAACTTACTTGATCTATGAGGTTTGGTTACTTAGCTAAAATATCTTCTTCTTTCTTCCAGGTAGCCTTATCTCTACTGTGCCTACCCTATTTACTTGATCTATGAGGTCTGGGTACTTCTCAATTTCTAAGGGCATGGTTTTTTCTATCCAAAATGTACACAGGTGCTTCTTCATATGATAGATCTTTTTGAACATTAATTGACTCTACATTCACCACGTCTCAGATCATGAAGATACATCTTCAAAAATGAGACATGAAACACATCATGCACAGTTGATAACTCTAGTGGCAAGGCTAGCCGATAAGCTACATTACCGATTCATTCTAGTATCTCAAAGGGTTCAATATATCTAGGTCTCAATTTTCCCTTCTTATCGAATTGCAACACTCCTTTCATTGCAGCTACTTTGAGAAACACTTTTTCCCCAACTTGAAACTCTAGATCCTTTCTCCTTTTATAGACATAGCCCTTTGAGCAACTTTAATCCTGAATTTGACCATTTCAACTTGAGCAACTGTCTTCCTAATTAGGTCCAGCCCCAATAATTTTTGTTTGCCCACTTCATCCCAATATAGAGGTGAACGAAACTTCTGACCATACAAAGCTTTATATGAAGCCATCCCTATAGTGGATTGGTAGCCATTATTGTATGCGAATTCCACCAATTGTAATCATTTCTCCCAGTTGAGTCCAAGAAACATGCTCTTAGCATATCCTTCATAATCTGGTTTACTCATTATGTCTGATCATCTGACTGAGGGCGATAGGCTGTGCTAAGATTCAGCTTAGTTCCCATAGCTGCCTAAAGGCTTCTCCAAAACTTTGAAGTAAACTACAGATCTCTATCAGATACAATCAATGCTGGTATTCCATGCAACCGGACAATTTCTCTGACATACAATTGCACTAGCTGCTCTTAACTGAAGTTCATTTGGATTAGCAGAAAATGAGCTGATTTTGGAAGGTGGTCTAGTGTTACCCAAATTGCATCCTAACCTTCTTTTGATCTTAGGAGGCCTACTACAAAATCCATAGAGATCTTCTCCCACTTCCATTTTGGTATTTCCAATGGGCTCAATAGCCCTGATGGCCTCTGGTGCTCAGCCTTAACTTGTTGGCACACCATGCACCTCGCCTTGAACTTAGCGATACTACCTTTCATATTTCTCCACCAAAAGGTGTCGCGTAATTCTTGATACATCTTTGCGCTGCTGGGATGCGCCGCATAAGAGGCGGAATGAACCTCAACCAAAATCTCATTCCTAATTTGATCATTTTTCAGCATATAAAGACACCTACTAAACACTAGTGCTCTATCTATTGCAATTTCAATTCAGACTCTACTTGCAATTTCAAATTTTTTCTAAAAATTTGTCATCTTTTTTAGCCATCACAATTCGGTCTCTCAAGTCGGGCTTGATTGTCAAACCAGAACATCTACTGGGTTTGTGACTAGACGGGGTTATCATCTCAATCCGTAGATTCTCGAAATCCCATATCAATTGCTCGTACCATTCTCAATGCTGCCATTTGACCAAGATTATTTCTATATGAATACACATCTGCTTCCATATAGGTAATGACGCTGTATCTTCAAGGCGTGGACCATTGTTGCTAATTCAAGATAATACATCCAATAATTTTGTTCACATTGCTTCAACTATCTCGATACGTAGGCTATAACCATCTCTTTCTATATGAATACACAGGCTGACCCCTTTTTAGATGTATCGCTGTAGATGATGAATCCGTCTGACCTGTCAGTATAGCTAATACGAGTGCCGTAACCAACCGCTTCTTTAGTTCCTGAAAACTTATATCACACTTTTCAGTCCATTGAAACTTAACACCCTTGCAAGTCAGCTGAGTCATTAGGCCAGCTATATTAGAGAAACCTTCGTTAAAGTGTCAATAATACCCAGCAAACCCAAAAAGCTTCTTATGTCCCCAACATTGGCAGGTGTCAACCTTAGAAGAATCAACTTCAACGCCTTTCTCCGTCACAATATGGCCTAAAAATCCAGTCATTTCTAGCTAAAATTCGCATTTCCTGAATTCTGCTCATGGTACTTCTAACACAATTCTTAAGTGTTCCTTATAGGTTCTCGCATCCCTAGAATAAATCAGAATGTCATCAATGAAGACGATGACAAACTTTTCTAGATATTCATGGAACATACAGTTCATCAAGTTCATGAATAACCATCACTGTAAATTTGTAATGCCGATATCTAGTTCTGAATGCCATCTTTGCTATATGAGCGGGTTTGATCTTCAAATGTTGGTATCTTGATCGCAAGTCAATCTTTGAGAACATAGCCGTCCCCTTTAACTGATCAAACAAATCTTCGATCCTCGAAAGGGA